>JAGDQP010021124.1:0-32209 GCA_022664845.1 Lepisma saccharinum | reverse complement strand
TGAACCGTCCCATTGTATTCCCATTTCTTCTCCAAAATTTGTCTCAAGACAAAAATCTGGTCCAACGTGGATCTATTTCTTCTAAATCCACATTGGTGATCTCCAATTATTTCATCTACATACCCACTTAGGCGTGTTAACAGAATATTACTTAATACCTTGTAACAGGTTGGAAGTAACGAGATTCCGCGGTAATTATTGCAGTCCGACTTATCGCCTTTTTTGTAAATCGGAACTATTATTGATATTTTCCATTCCTTTGGGAGCTCCTCCTTTCTATATATAGCACTTATCAATTTATGTAGTTCCTTGATTAGTGCCGTTCCTCCTGCTTTAATTATTTCTTCTGGAATATTGTCTATTCCTTGTGATTTGAATTTTTTAATTTCTTTACCGACATTTCGATCTCGATCTCGCTAGGTTCGGGAATCCACGGTTATGCTGTATGGATTTCAAATTCCTCTGTTTGTTCCCCGTTGTGTACATTAAGAAGTTTGTCGAAATAACTTTTCCACACATCGACAATTTTAGTCGGACCAGTCTGGAGATCTCCACGTTCATTTCTAATCATTCCTAACCTCGGCTGGTAACCTTTCCTTAACGAGTTTACCCCTTTGTATAGATCTCGTATATTATGTCTTCCAGTTTTCCTCTATCTCCTGAATCTTCTGCGTCAGATATTCTCGCTTTTTGTTTCTGAACCCTAGTGTGGCGTTTCGTTTCGCGTTACTGTAGTGGTTGGTATTTGCTTCGCTTTCATTACTTAGCCATCGTTGCCTTGCTTGTTTTCGTTCCTCATGAAGCTTAAGGCATTCTTCATCAAACCAAGATATGTTTCTCTGTTGTTTCTTCTCGCCTACACGTTTCTTCGCTGCGCTCTTAATTGTTTCACTTATTGCCTCCCACATCTTACTTACATCAATTTCATTATTATCATCATCATTATTATTACTCGAGTCGGCTACTAATATTTCGAACCTATTTGAGAGTTCGAGTTGCTAATCTGCTTTTATGCTCGGATTATTTAATCGTTTCACTTCGAATTTCAGTTGTTTTGACCCCTTGCTTTCTCTGTTCGCGAGGCATAACTTTTCCCTTACTTTTGTGATCACTAATTGATGGTCGGTGTCACCTTCAGCTCCTCTGTACGACCTAACATCCATTAGGTTGGTGTGTCTTCGTCTGTCTACTAATACGTGATCGATCTGGTTGAGAGTTTTGCCGTCCGGAGATACCCATGTGTATTTGTCTATGTCTTTGTGTTGAAAGTACATGCTCTTTACCAGTAGGTTTTTCGAAATCGCGAAAGTTATCAATCTTTCTCCATTGTTATTGGTCTCTTCGTGAAGGCTGTATAGTAGGTCTATATTTTTCTTCCCTCCCTACCTTTGCATTGAAATCACCCAACAAAATTTTCGAATTATACTTCGGCATTCGGTCAAACAGCCTTTCTAGCTCATCGTAGAATATATCTTTGTCGTTAACAGTAGCCACCTCGGTCGGAGCATAGACATTTAATAAAACCGTGTTACCCCATGGAGTACGTATCGTAACGTAAGATAGTCTTTCGTTTACGAACTCTATATTCTGAACCACCTGAAGGATACTGTTCTTAATGAGGAATCCTGTTCCGAAATCGTGAGACTGTGTTCCACCGTAGTAGAAAGTGTACTTGCCCTGTCGGATGCTATTTTGACCCTCCCACCGAACTTCTTGTATCGCTAATATGTCTAGCTCGTACTTCTCGGTCTCGCGTACCACCACCTGAAGAGCACCCTTTTGGTATAATGTTCGTACGTTCCACGTTCCTATTCTAAGGTCTTTCTTAATCCTGTTCTTGGAGCCCCCTGAAGCAGTCCCAGTCCGGAGATCCGAATGAGGGACTAGTTTACCTCCGGAATATTTTACCCCAGGAGATTTCATGAACCATCTGTTACTATTTCTTGACATGTTTTAGCGGTGTAGAGTTGTCAGTTCTACGACCTCGCAATAAAGGTAGACATTCAAGATGTCCTCTGTCCATCTCTGAGCATCGCCGATGTCATTCATCTTCAGCCTCAGTGGTAATGGTGATGCTGCTTTCCCTCACCATGATATTTTTGTTCGGGGTTATCTTCCCCTAGCCTTTATAGATCCCTCTACTAACTGCAAGGCAGCAGTACTGGTTTTGGCCCGCCCCGGAATATTTCCGGTACCCACCGTATCTGGTCGGCATTCACCCATCCGCCAACTGAGGAGGCGCCTGGTGGGAGACCAGTAACTTCACTTTTTCTTATACTAAGGGCTGATTTACATGAAAGCTTGCGTTGCTTGCTTTCCGTGCGATTTGGATGAATAGCCAATTGAAACACGTGTCACACTTACCTTATAATAAAGCACCCAATAAAACACGTGTTTCAATTGGCTACTCACCCAAATCGCAAGCAACGCAAGCTTTCATGAAAATCAGCCCTAATTCAAAGTAAAGTTATATCATGTACTTAAAGAAAAGTACTAAAACCTAACCAAATGTTACCCAAGCTAACCTAATTTAATCTAACAAGGGACCATCACGCATATTTATGATTTTGTTAATTTGATTTTTAAAAATGATAGCCATCCAAAGAACCCCCGAAAACAGATATTTTAGCTGCGTAACCAAAATGTATTCTAGCGCAAGTTCTTCCCCATCTATCTCCCCAGTAATGTCCCACAGCTCCTCCAGCAAAATGTAGGTAACTCAACAAGCAAACAAGGGTCCCGCGGCGCCCTGTTGCAAAAAAGGGGGCTTACCCAAACACACCGTGGTCAAACCTACTTTGGAGACAAGCCGACATTACGACACAGGAGAGGGCACATAACAAAAGGAAACCGCTATCGGACCTGAAGACAGAACACACACTAGTGTAGACCACGAAACATGCATAGAAGAAGCTTGAAAGAAGTGCCAAATCGCAGAAAGTTGGCAAAAAGCAGAAGGCTAAAACACGCAGGAAAAGACCACCCAAAAAAGGGGGGAGAGGCAAGCGAGAACATCCCGCAGGAAAGCAGAACACAAAACGCTATTTTAGTGACCTAACGCAACTAGGCCCCTAAAATAGTGCAAGTCTCAACGCAGCTGCGCACTAGTTAACATTTAACACGAAATTTGAATGCACTCAACTGATATGACTATTCCCTAAATATTGCTGAAGCACTGAATCAAAATATCAAATTTTAACTTCATCTGCAATTACTTTTTCGCATATAAATAAAATAACACCTCGCGGACTGAAATAGCGAAAGGTTGGGAACCTTTTCAGCAATACAACAGTGATGGTAAACTACCCACTTCATAATAAAAACCTTGGCACAAGAAATATCTGGTAAAATGTAATTTATTTTTACTAAAAGCGACAAGCGCAAAGCAAAAAGGCTGATCGTTCAAAATCTTAAAAAAAAAAAAAAGTTTCCGAAGAGAAAGTCTTGAACATCAAAAAGAGCATTGAAGATGCTGTTAATTTCACATGATAAATGGTGAATTAATTATTTACAGAAAAGCTATGCCTAAGAGCAAAGATAAGATTTCACATACTTATATTCTAAAAGATTTAGTTACTTTTACTTTCCAAACGTGATAAACATTCTATACTTTAGGATTTTTCCAAAGTATTTGATCTAGTCAATCACACCGTCCTTATTCACAAAATAACGAAAAGATTCAATATTCATGGTTCCTTGCAAGCTCTACTTTCCTTGTACCTAGGTATATATGCAACAGAGAACAGAGAGTTATCATATCTGTGTCCAACTCAAGCTGGCTGCCGGTTCTTTCTGGTGTTCCTCAGGGCAGTTCCTTAGGTCCTCTATGCTTTACTCTGTATATGGATGTCATTTGTGACTGCCTAATTGATAACTGCATCATTCTTCTTTATACCGACGATTGGAAAATTTTTCACACTATATTATCTCCCACAGACGTAACTACTTTGCAAAATAACTTAACACGCCTAGAAACCTGGTGTACTGATTGGCAACTTAATCTCAATTTCTCAAAATCTGCAGCTATAAGGTTTACTTTAAAAACAAATACCATCATGTCACCCTATCAAGTATGCAACTAGATCATACCCTGGGTTCAACATTATCAAGATCTTGGCGTTGTGTTTGACACTAAATTAACATTGCTTAATCACATTGACATCATTTCCAAAGCAATGAAATCTCTAGGTCTGATACATAAGTTCACTGATATCACTAACATGCTTGCACTTAGAACGTATGCCCTTTTTATCTCACGTATCCAAAACTAATATTCTTTCTAACCATCAACTAAATGACCTCCGTACTCACCGTAAACTTTCCGATCTTTGATTTCTTTATGGCATAATGAATGGTAATGTCCGCCGCACAAATGATCTTTTCCCATTGTTTGAATTACGTATTCCGAGAGCTAACAGCAGGTGCAATGACTAATTCTACATCAGAATTTCAAGGTTATCTTTAGAAAAGAAATCATTCCTAAGCAGACTTCCCGGACCTTATCACTGACCGACCAATTATCCTGATTTTTACTTTCCCAATAATAGCTTAATGAAACTTTGTGAAAGAAAGTTTTAATATGACATCTATTATATTTAGTGTATCTATTGTGTCATTCCATGTGAAATCGACCAGCACGAGTTGATGGACCATTTTATTTTTTTTTTTTTCAAATTTGCACCATAACCTTGTTAGTAAGAAGCCCAAAACATTTTTTTTTTCAGCAGTCATTTTGAATCTAGGCTTACTTTTCTTCACTGCGGCAGGCAAAAATAGAGGTTCGCAAGGGTTTAGAAAAAAAAAGTCACGGCTGCCTTCTCATTAAAGATAGAAGGTTCTGGTTTTCACTGGTTGAAAGAAGATATTTGGGACTTTTAAAAAAAAATGTATAAAATCTCGAAAAAATATTTTTGAAATCAGAATTAAGGGGCTCATAATTTGGCCTTACTCAGGATCAATATCATAGTTTTTACTATGAACTATTTGAAGTGACTTGGGGTTGAACTCACAAGCTGTATTTTTTTGTGTAAGAACTATGCTTAGTACCGTTTCCAGAGATGTAAGAAGAAAGATTTATCCCCCTTCCTAGCATTTTTTTGGCCTCAAATTTGAGAAAAATAGAAATTTCTGGAATTTCGAGGTCAAATTTCCGAAAAGGGGGACCAGATAGAAAATTATTTATTTTTGCCCAACAATCGCTCTACTGTAATACTGTACAAAACCTGTAAGTTTCGTTTTATGATTCAAAGTGATATAGAAGTTATAGGCTCTCAAAACATAAACAATACAACAGAAACCAGTTTTAGCCCGTAACCGGGAAAATGACGTTCTTTTCGACTGTTTTTTATTATCCCTTTACAACTTTGATTCACGAGATTACAACAATAGAATTGTTGTTCTTGATTTCAATCTGAAAAAGGATTTCTTTCTTGAATTACAAGAAATGAGTGTCATAGCACATGCCACCCTCTTGAATAATTTTCCATATCTATATTCTATTTCTATATACTAAATTTATGTTTTAAAACAAGTTGTATATTATTAGTCTACTTCGTTAAAAATTAAATAAAAAATGACCAGAGAAAGCTTAAATTAAGTCATTTATGGTGTATTTCCAAACATCGTAAAAGAAATAGTTAGAAATGAAATTTTGGCCCATTTTGGATCAAACCCAACTGGAAATAATAGGTTAAAATTTTCCTTTGGCGTCTGGCTATAGATACTTTTCGAGCACTCCAGTATCGTTTAGTACAGCTCAATGGAGAATATTTAAAAAATGTTGGAAAAAATATTGAATGACATATTGCAAAGAAATTAGGTAATGAAACTTCAAAATAGCAACTCCTTTTATATGCAGAAGTCTCTTACCGTCTACGTACGGTGTGCGTTCCATAAGTAATGAGACCAAATTCATAGAATATCATTTATTCAACATATTCGTACAATTTGTCAAAAATCTTCGAAATAGCACCCTCCTGCGGTGATACACTTCTGGAGGCGGTGTTTCCAGGCCTGGAAGGCATCTTGGAAGACGTTCTCCGGGCCCGTCCTTTAGAACCGATTTTTACGCATTTGGATCATTTTCACACATTTCCAAGAGTTCTTGGCACCGGAAACACTCGCATGTCCTTTTGTTCGTCGGTCAACACTTTTGGGACCAGTTTGGCGCACACCTTTTTCATGTTCAAATCTTCTGTTACAATGCGATAAACGGTTGTTTTCGTCATGCTTAGAGTATCTGCTATCAAGTGAAGGCTCAACCGTCGGTCAGAATTCAAACAATCACGCACACGCGTCACATTTCCGTCGATTCTGGAAGTTGATGGACGTCCACTGCGGGCTTCGTCGGCGACATCCGCCGATATCCTTCCTTGAACGACTTATACCATCCGAGAACTTCTGATTTGGACAAGCAATCACTCCCAAAGGCCTGCTGAATTAATGAAAGCGTTTCGGTGGCGGACTTCCCAAGTTCAACACAAAATTTGATATCGTGACGTTGTTCCACAGATCGATCCATCGCGCCGTGTTACGTAACCTCAAAACGAGGTTCGTGGGAACGCACGTCCTGGTTATCTAGCAGTTCCGAGGCGACTGAGACCAGGCGAGTTTTGACCTCCACCTCGCCCAGCAGGTTAGAAGGCACTGCGGTGTATCGTCACGTTAAGAAAAAATTGGTTGCATTACTTATGGAACGTACCTTGTATATGGGAACTAAGGCCAGCTTTTCATGCATGCGTTGGCCACGTCCTTTGCTTGTGATTTGGCTCAGTAGTCAATTGCAACACGCGTTTAAGTATTTCTATTGGCTACTCATAGAAACACAATCAGAGCATACGGCTAGCGCGTACATGAAAACCCGGCCTAAACGCGTATACGTGCTTTAGTTTGTAATAAATGAGGGAAACGATAAGCTAAATATAAGCCAAATAAAGCATAGTGGATATACATATAAGAGCTTTCATAACTGCAAAGGAATATTTACACAGTCTATAAATTTAATTAAATTGAATGAAAATGTGTCCGAATAGTTTATTTAGAGAAGTTTATATGGCACAGATTGTGTTGGAAATTACCGGAGCCGAACTTATGTCTTATCATCGTTTCACAATACAAATATATATGGATTTGTTTTGTATTTACATAGTACGTAATAATCATTATAACTGTGTTTAACCTTTGCAAATAATTTAAGGGTGTGTACGTTTGTATATGAGTACCATATCTATACATTTTCCTTTTCATTTAATTTTATCTTTGAAAGGAAATGCAATCGTGTGTTCTCTGCAGAAACTTTCCTGGAAAAAGTCAGGCAAACAAGGCAATTGGTTGGATGAAAATTTCCTTTATCGTTAGAGACGAAAATTATACCTCTTTTAACTTAATTGGTGACCTGTTAGAGCACACTGGAGACTACTTTTTACTGAAAACACCTAAAAATAGTAAATAATTGTGGCTAACTAGAGTATAATAATAATAATAATAATAATTATAGAGTAAAGGCATCGAATATAATACCAATTTTTATTTTTCTGTATTAATGAATGGAAAATAAAATAAAACGAACACATTGAAATTATCCATCAAATACATAAATGGTACAGTACATCTGTATCTAAGGTATTATATGTAAAACAAAAGGTAAGCACACACTCCATGGGGATGTGAAGGTAGCGCTCCACATATTCTCGACCTACGGTACGAAGTAAGGTGGGGTGGTTAGTCCCACGCTCGACAGCCTTTAACTCCCAAGGTGCCCAGGAGTACCAAGGACACTCTGGTACTCGATTTAGTAGAAGCCTGAGTGTACTTCAGAGCGCCAGACATGGGAATACTGCGAGAAAAGTCTACAGTGTCCTGACCGGGTTTTGAACCCGGGTCGCCCGATTCGTAGTCAGGCGCCCTACCACCTGAATCACGGTGACTCAGAAAGTATTATGTAGTTATTAAAATGAAAGAAAAATCATAATGAAAAATGTGGCCATAATATGAATCGAATTTATGTTAAGGCCTTTAGGCAACTATGGCTTAGGCAGTATGGATGATGATGGGATGAATTGTGGAATTAAGACAGTGGGAGGAAACGGGAGCACCTCGAGAAAACCCACGCACACGGTGTTTGTCCACCACAAAGCTCATATGGCATGAACAGGGTGGCCCTAATAAATGAGATCAATACAATTCGTATCCAAATATGGCTCGTATTCGAATTATTATGATTTCTGACACTGTGGGCAGATGAAACGAGAATCTGTAGTTCCAGAATGCTTGTAATTCTGTAACAACGTAGTTATTGAACGCTCCCTGATACTAATCTTCGATGCTGAAGGGTAGCAGATAACTGTGCAACACAGGTTTTCTTTCCTGAGAGCTAGTGGCTGTTCCTAAAAGTGTCTTGTCTACTGAATTCGAAAACATAATTTGTTTTTCTGTACCAGCCTTCAATTTTGAGAAGAACGAGCACTGATTAGAAAAAAGGGGACAATTTCAGACATATTGGGGCATTTCACTACGTGGAGTTTGCACCACTGGAGTGTAGAGATGGTTCTGTGGTGTGAGAGGAGATGATACAACTCGTCAATGTGTTATTCCATGCCGGAAATGAAGCAGAAGTGACTTCTTTAAAATGCATTTATAAAAGATACACGTTTTGTACACTTCGCACTCAATACTAGCGTAAGAATATCCAGTTCCTATCTCGGGACCTTTCAGTTGAAATGGACAGCTAATTTTTGGTGTATGACCTTTCAGTATGACCTTGATTCTCCTAGCGAATTGTCAAGGTAGATTTATTTATGACCTTATTGACGGTTTTCTTGTAAGGTTGATAGAGACAAAACGTGGGGCCCAGAGTTATGCTATAAGTCATGTGCTGATAATCTTAGAGATTGGTTGAGGGGCACACTTACCTCAATGCCATTCGCTCTACACACGATTTGGCGTTAACCACATGTCCATAGAAGTCACTGCTATATTTATGTAACATTATTAGTACATTTCTGCCACTTGTATGTCACATTATTGGTTTGCCTATTTCTCAAAATCTAAGCCTGATAGAAAGAAACGGATTTCACTGCAGTGATCAGTCACACTCTTGCATCAAATTTCTCAGGAAAGAACTAAAAGTTGAAAATTTGTTGCACAGTGAAATCGCACTTTATAAGGTGACGAGGTAATAATTATTGCATCCCCAGTTTGACTAGCTTTTTCGTACTCGCATATCTTAGAGTCTGCCCATAGTGGAAAGAGGTCTAATATCTGTAGGACCCTATCTCATTTTAGAATTCCCTTGGGAATCTCATAATTATAACGAGCTTCAGTGCCCGCCATTATAATTTGTACAGTAATCTTAGAACTCGTTAATTAGATTGACTTACTCCGTTTGTCATGTTTTCTATCGAATGATAGGTTATTCTAACTTACCTATACATACAAAAGAGTATCGAAGTCCACCTTATAGAAAACTGGTACGGAATCAGCACACAAAAATGCTTCTTTTTTCACCATTTTATTTTCTTCACAATCACAGTTATTACGCAGTAGCTGGCATACCTAATATATTGGAAGTTTTCGCATTCGTCAGCGTATGCAGTTAGCTCGGGGTCTCATATTAGGAGACGGTCTCATATTCGGAGCGTTTACTCAAATACACTATCAATAATAATGTGAATAATAGTTGAGGAATGTCTATGTATATTTTGTAGCAACTGAAAAGTTTCCAGTTTTCATCAGTAACGTTACTGAAAATTCCCATGCAGCTATTAAATATTTCTTATTTATTCATTGCTCTCATTCTTGTCAATCAAATTTGGTCAAGGCTGCCCCAGTAGCACACAATCGTTGAAGCACGGTGGATTCAACGTTAATCCTGTTCCATAATTTTAACGATGTATTTGAACGTATATGTCCGCTTGTTCAACTTTTTTTTTACGTTTATAATTATTGTACGCTTCAACGGCAAGAAGTGGACGATAAACAACCTTTTTAACGTACTATTTACGCACCTCTTCAACGGCTCAAAACCGTGTTTTGCATCTGACCAAAAGAGAGCACCGAGTTCGTAAATTTTCACATGTCTGCAGTGGGGTTCGAAGCTGGAAATTTCCGCTTCGTCGTTTGTAGCTCGTCACTCAACCGCGGAGCAATCTAGCGAGTAACTGCTATTTTACTATTTATTTTAAGTTACAAGAACATTTTCTGAAGTAAAATTAATGTGTATAGACTAAATGACCATATTTTTTTCAGTGGTTCCAGGAAAAAATGGGATAATTCCACTTCTACCTTGTTGAAACTGTAAATTTGGCTACCTTTTCTTCCCTTCCCCCCACTACAAGGAAAATTTCTATCGGCTACACGTAAACATGTATTTTCATCGGTTACTAAGCAAAATCGCTCGCAAAGCACCCGACGAACGCGTACATGAAAAAGAGGCTTTAGTTTTATTTTAGTATTTGGTAACTGAAAGTGTTTTGATGTAAGTTATTATTTACATCATACTGCGCCTTTTACCAGTCCGTTGTATTCGATATGAGAAATACCCATAATTTCTTCTACATATTTACACTTGTTATGCGCAAACGTAAACTATAGAAGAGATATGTGCAAAAAGTGTATTTTTAGGTTCTTGGATCACGATATACTTGGATCACGATATACCTCAATCACTTTAGTAGCCCTAGAGACCTTAAATTAACCCTTCAGGTCCGTCCGTCCTCAAGTTTCTTTAAGAGGACTTCTAGGGCTACGAAAGTGATTTGAGGCGTCGTTGGAAAGGTCTCGGCAAGACGAGATCAAAGCCCTCCAAAACGTCTTGATTGGTGCAGTGGATCAGTGCTCCTAACTTATTAAAAATATATTTCAAATTGTTTCCTTTCCGCATCCAGTGTCTGTTAGGGCCGCTTTTCTTGCAAGCGTGTGCTGCTTGCGATTTGGGTCAGTAGCCAATTGAAACATGTATTTTGTTGCGTATTCTACGTGTAACACATTTGTCAAAAGGTATTCATGGAAATCGTAAGCAAAGCAAGCAATACACACTTTAAAGAAAATCAGCCCTTAGGTATTAGTATCCTTCTGTTATGAAGTTGTTTTGTATACCGTCTGTTTGTACATAATGTTCTTTCCATTAAACAACTACACAACATGTTAAGTTTCTGAGAAAATTCAGGTGATAAGGCATATTCATGTCGCCTTTCGACTCAAGTTTAAGTGAATCATTACATTTTCCACAATATAGACTAAGTGATTTCACTTCAAGCCGATAACTAACCAGCAGGTGGAGAACGATAACAGCGTAAAAATAACTTTATTGTTATGACTAAAATGAAACAGTGAGCTAAAAAGAAAGGAGTCTGGACATTCAATCATTCATATTATCAGTGTTTTACTAGTAGAGGCAGTCTCTTTTAACCATGTTCAGCATTTTCTATTCATCCTGGTGATTCATTTTACTGTTAATTAAGCTTGATTTTCCTCATTTCTACATTAAAAAAAAATTAACAGACTTATTTTATACTTCTTGTACACATTCTTATTCAATTCTATTTTGGTGAGTCCACATTAGTCGAATTTCTGACTTGTGGATGAAGATAGTAAACACGGCGGAAGTCGTCATCACCTACGACGTCATACTGACAGACTCTGACGCTACCTACTGTAAATACAACGATGAAACAAAGATTTCCCAACTCGGCTTCGTGGCCGAATTGTCAAGACGTTCGCTTCTTGAGTGAAAGGTCCCGGGTTCAACCCCCCTCGGGTCAACACTTTTTCTTTTTTTCTTTTAAATATTTTTATATGCTCATATTTATTATTAATAATTGCTTTTTTTCATTTTTCGTACATTATCTTAAATTAGTGACCATGCGAAAGTGGAGGTTAGGTAAGGTTAGGTGCGGTCATGTATCTTTACATTTTCCCCTCTCAAATTCCTAGCGCGAGACGCTCTTCGACTTCCGCCGTATTTACTATTATAATCGCCATGTGAATTTCTGTGCGTGCACATGCTGGTGAGGTCTGACTCAGAACAGCGAAATCTTAGGTTGTTTCCTCGCTACTACGAACTGTGAAAACAGGAAATGAGGCAAAGAGCATTTCTACACGTCATTACTTACTGCACAGATGAGTACATTTGTTAGCACAATGCTTTATAGTGCGTTTCAACACAGTGAAAAACATCTATAATAGACAAAATGATTTATATGTGATATGTTTCAATCAATTTGTAATGTTACTACTATCATTGTTCACACTGTTGCCAGATACTGCGAGCAAAAATTACATTCATTGTATGTGTGTAAATATTATATTCAACCAGCGTTTAGATATGTACTTTCATTGTACTCTCAGAGCATGAAATATTTTCGGTACATTTTAAAAGCATTTTCATTATTTTCAAAACAGTTTGTATTTTGGAAAATGACTGAATATTTTTTTGAACCCTTTTATATATTGGCTAGTCTTTTAAAGGTAGGAGGATATTTTGTAAATATTTTCAACAATGTTAATTTTTATATGTAATTAACAATATATATATATATATATATATATATATATATATATATATATATATATATATATGTATGTATGTATGTATATATATATTCTAGTGTTGTTTCAAACTTCAACTTCAATGTGCTTAGGAAAAAAACATACATGCACATGTTTTATTAACGTGTATAGTGATTCTTTTCATAAACCTATGATTAACAACATTAAGTAATTTTGAAGTTTATTAACAAAGAATTTCGAGGTTCATCACAGACAGCTAATGAACATAATTTTAGTTGACATTACCTGGGAACGCTGTGATTGGTGATAAAAGTAACTTGGAAATTGATTGAGATGTCACATATACCAACACTTCTGTTCTTCTTAGATTTTTTTTTTTTTTTTTTTTGTATTTAAGCCTATTGTAGTAAATTGTCACAACATATAGTAATTTGTACATTAAGATATCATGCGTATGTATTTTCTTTGACTTGTTTTTAATCTTCAAACTTCTGAGTAGTAAGAAAACGATTCAGGGTTATCGCGGCCTTTAGACAGTACATGCCAACATATATCTAAATAAAAATTTGGTCTACTATGGACTCACCATTAGTATTGTGCAAAAAAGTGTATGTAGTGCGTACATGAAGTGAGGAGAGTTAATCATGTCCTTCTGAAACTGAGTTTTGAACCTTGGTTTACTATCGAATTTCTTCAATACGTAGCGAGACAAGAGGCGATCCGGGTTCTGTTTCCACACCTTCCAACTTTTTTCTTTATTCAGATTTTTGCCAAATGTAAACTCAGATCTCTAGAAAATAATGACTTATAGGTGCACAAGTTGCACAATGTGGCAAAAACGCACTAATATTTTATTTACATTTGAAATTGATATTCCATACGTTGTACCATTGAGCTCTACGTAACGATACTGGAGTGTCGAAAGTATAGAAGCCAGAGCAAATAGTTAAACTCGTTTGTCCACTTCCAATGTGGACTCAGTTCTAACTCAGTTTTATGCGGTTCTTATCGCTGCGCGGCCCGTTTCTTATTTAAGTCTTATTTCCTGAGTTATTCATATAATAGTATACCGTACTCTGCATATAATAGAAAATACTGCAAATAATATTTACATTTTTTTGTTGTTGTTTGCAAGAATTAAGACATAACTAAAAAAAACAGGTCACACAGCGATATCAAGCGTAAAAAACTGAGTTAGAGCAGATAATTTTGTCCATATTGGTTTAGACTGGGAGTGGAGAAACGAGATTAAGTGTCATTTCCGTTCCCTGGCTTCATATATTCATGAAATTTTCAATGGCAGCAATCAGTCTAGTATAGTTTTTAGATAGAGGTCATTATGTTGTATTTACAATGTATATTAGCTCGGTGTTGCCAAATCGTGCAAATTTCGAACTCAGATACAATCTATTGACATTTTCTATGAATCTGAGTGCACCAAAAGTATTTAGACTGATCATTTGAGATGTGGAAAAGATGCCGCTAAAAGAGTTAAAGCAAATTTCAAAATTCAAATTTCAAATAAATTTAAATACAAATATTTGAATTTTGAATTTATTTAGGTATCTGTAGCTCAGCCTGAGATGAAGTTGTTGAAGGAGACGGGAAGGAGTCGGTCAGGGCCTAAGTTAAAGAAAACATCTCGCCAATTCCCTGGTGACGGAGGAAAACCCTGGAAAAACCTCAACCAGGATGGGCACCCGCTGATATTCGAACCAGAATCTCCCAAATTAGAAGCCAAAGATCTATTAACTGAGCTACGGCCGATCGGTAAAGAAATGTCATATTTTACAGTGTAGTAAATGGCACAGAAGGCACTTATTATACAGTCACAGGAAAAAAGGTATTTCGGGATCATAGCATTAATTTTTTATTTAACTTATATTTATGGGCCAGCCGATCAGAAATATTACCCGATGACCTGATTCATCCGGTCTTGACCCAAATGACGTAACTGACTCGGTGAACCAGTTTTGCCCATAATCACTAGACTGATTCGTGACCCGGAGACCGGATGTTCGAGTCGGGAGCCAGTTTGACCCGGTATTGTTCTTGTTGCTTGAATCAATAAATATTGTCATTTTTGTAAGAATGACAATTTTTTCCAGAATAGCCCAAAGAAAATAATAAGTGAATCTTGCTATACTGTGCATAGTATACGAAAATTCCCGTCCTCCGGCCTACTCGTCAGATGGCAGCTCATGTCTAAGATCAAGTGATACTGCCGAGAAATGCCATTGGCGGGAAATTATTAATTTCCATTGACTAAGATGTCAATCAAGTTTTCGACTAAAATAGTCGTTATGTTTGATAAAAAATATTTAATTAATTTGATATTGTTTACGTTCTATATCGGTTTATAGTCTTTAGAAATTGATTGCTCTTTATCTCATCTTTGCTTCTAAACTTGTTTTCTTTTCTCTTGATTTTATATCCATTTTCGCCAGTACGAGGCAAAAGAGTTCTTCCAAGGTAGTTACAATGCTTCTTCTTCTCCTTCGTTCAGTTACGTAGATAAAGAATGACGATTGGTTGGTTAGAAACAATGACCTCTATCAAAAAGCGATACTGGACTGACTGCTGCCATTGGAAATTTCATGAATATATGAAGCCAAGGAGCGGAGAGCACACTGAATCTCGTTTGTCCACTTCCAGTCTAAAACAAATATGAACCAAATTTTCTGTTCTAACTCAGTTTTGTACGCTTAATATCGCTGTGTGGCCCGTTTTTTATTTATGCCTTAATTCTTGGAAAAAAATGTAAATATTATTTGCACTATTTTCTATTATATGCAGAGTACGGTGTACTATCATATGAATGACTCAGAAATTAAGACTTAAATCAGAAAACGGGCCACACAGCGATGATAAACGTATAAAAATTAAGTTAGAACTGAAAATTTCGTTCATATTGGTTTAGATTGGTAGTGGACAAACGAGTTTAAATATATGTTCTGGCGTCTATCTTTCAACACTAAGCAGCTACTCCAGTATCGTTTATGTAGAGCTTTATGGTTAGAAACAAGGATATTCTGTTAGAACATCCTTGGTTAGAAAATGAAGGCACCAGGACTGGCCGCAACTGTCGCTACTATCGAGGTATCCGTATACGTAAGAACTTCTAGTCTAGCATTCATTTCTTATTATTTTCTTTGGAATAGACCATAAGAACTAAGTGTTATGTACCCAGAATACCTTCTTCCGTGATTGTACTTCACAACTTTCTTCTTGAGGACAGTTACCGTCAATGCTTATGATACGCAACGCGATACATGTATGAGGAATCTCGAAATATTAATAACTTACATCATTTTGAAAGATAAACACAGACACGACTTCTCCAATCTATGCACATTAATTTCACGAAAGAGAGAGGATAACCAGAGACCGGTAAAAAATAAATAAATAAAAACCGTCAAGTGGTAAGCCTTTTCTTGCCATGAAAACGTTGCGTGAGCCATATCTATGCCGAGTCACAACAATTGACAGAAAACATTGATATGTTTCAAAATTTTAATTAAAGAAATTACATATATTATTTTCATTATATTTATTTTAAACAAAACAAAAAAGGTGTCTTTGTGGATTTTATAAGGCACGCTCTTGTGTTGTTTTCATTTCACCATACAATTATTTTGATTGATGACATAATTTAGCTACAAGTAAACAATTACAATTTTAAAGCTTTCTCTTTTTAACATAATATAAAGCGGAGTATTTATCTTCGAAGGAATCATTTTCAGCGATTAATTTTCATAATTTTAATTAGGTGTTCTATTTTGTTTTCACATTCGTACAATCTGAGAAGTAGTGTTGCCACCTTTAAGTCAACTGTCATCATTTAAATGTCAAGACGCTTGAGACCGAGTCGCGACAGAATCTGTCTCAGATATCAACATTAAACATACAACTTCGATAAACTCTGTTTGCTAGTCGTAATCTTCACACTAAATGTAAACTAGAAATACAGAGTTTTCACTAAATAAATGTGTGTTTTCGAAGAAACGAAGTGTTTTTTTTTTTGTTTGTTTGTTTTCTTAATCTCGCAAGGGAGTAGGCCGAACTTGCGCCATTCGAAGAGCGGCTGTCAAGTTTCAGACGTGTTACTAACAGTTCCATTATGCACATACATTATATGGCCACTCAACTGCAGTTTGCAAGTATTTTGAAACGAGTCGTCTCAGGAAAATCCAATGATCTATACTTAAACTGGACTGCTCGATGCAATTGTGTTTTTGATGTTCCCATCGCGTTTAATGAAACAATAAAAACATTTAGGACTGATTTTCAAACACGCTTACGTTGCGATTTAGGTGAATAGCCAATTGAAATACGTGTTATATTACGAAATAAAACTACACCATGAAACACCACGTGTTTCAGTTGGCTATTCACCCAAATCACAAGCAACGCAAGCTTTCATGAAAGTCAGCCCTTAACCTGATTTTTTAAATTTATTTCCGTGACGCGTATAAAATTTTGAAACGAAAAAATCTAACCTGACTTTTCTAACCCAATTCCGCAAAGTGCATAAAATTTTGAGAATTGTATAAAATATTGAACAACACAGAAAGAAACAAAATGGAGCAAATATTTTTAAGTGCAGTGGAACCTCGAAATATCGAATTCCTTGATAAATCGAAGTTATTCCATTCCCCTTGAACCTGCTATCACTCCCATGTGCATTTTTATCTCTATATATCGAAGGACTGGTCAGGAAAACCTCGATATTTCGAATTTTCATAGTTGCTTGGCTTGGCACCGCACCTCTATATATCGAAGTTTTGATTGGAAAACCTCTATAAATCCAAGTTGTTTTGATAAAATCTATAATACTGTACTGTATTTCGACTAAACTCAGTTCGTTACTTGAGCGACAATCGTCCATGTTGCAATCTGTACCCCACAATTGTTTACAGTTGTTATTGCATGCAACACCCCCCACTGCCCCCTAGTTGTCATCAATTAGTCCGAGTCCAGTTTGACAGAAAAATGCACGTGTGAGAAACTTAGTTTTTGTTGTTGTGAACCTCTATATATCGCAGTCAGTCAGAAATCACCTTGATAAATCGAACCTAGGCATATCGAAATCCTCGATAATTCAAAGTTTTCTCGTTCCCCTTGAGGTTCGATATATCGAGGTTCCACTGTATAAACAAAAATAGATAAAGGTAAAACCATCGAGCTCTACTTAAACGATACTGGAGTGACTACTTAGTGTTGAAAGATAGGCGTCAGTCTAATCCAATGTGGACCAAATTTTCAGTTCTAACTCAGTTTTATACGCTTCCTTGCGCTGTGTGGTACGATTTCTTTTTAAAGTCTTAATTCCTGAGTTATTCATGTAAGCAAGGGCACCCATTAGGGGGGCAAGGGAGATCTCCCCACCCCCCTAGCCGGAGAAAATTATACTATGCAAGATAGAAAACAGAAATAAAATGTTTATATGTACTTTCTATATTTTATTTTTTATTTACTTTTATTTTACTTATATTGATATATTTATTGTCAACACAACATGCTTTGTAGCCCAATTAAAGTGTCGATATTTAAAATCTCATTTACAGACATATTTATTACAATATTTCTAAATGCGTTCGAAGACGAAGACATATCACATCCAATTCGGTGGAAGTTCTACACATTACATTGTAGGTAGTTACATATTCTCCAGATTGGTGATTTCATCATTATATTGTCCTTGCCTTTTTGCAGTGGAAGAGACCAGTGTTGTCTACGCGAGTTTTTAATGACGGGACACGAAACTGTAACAATGATACCAAGTCTGTGCAGTCTAAGCCATTTTGAATTATTTTCCTAAGAAATAAAAGATCACAAATGCTACGTCTTTGCTCTAATGAACATAAGCATAGTACATTTTCTCTAAGGTAGAAACGTTGTTAAATTTTCTTTCCATTCTTATTACAAATGCTAGAATTTTAAAAGCTTCATTTGTAATGATATGTGGCTGTTAAACGTTAATTTCATATCAAACGTGACACCAAGATTTTTTAACTACGTCGGGCCTACTTATGAATTTAAGAATTAAATCTATAAATCGTTTTATTTGTACTGAATGATAAAACTTCGGGTTAATTGCAAGTTGATTGATAACTAACCAGTTAGTAAAGTTGCCTAAACTATGCTGTTGTTTTATGGCATCTTCATGGAATTAATTTTAGCATATATTTGAGGTCATCCGCAAATAGCACTTTTTCATTATCTGGTAAGGATTGTGGTAGGTAATTAATTAACAAGAGGAATAACAACGGTCCAAGATTCAAGCCTTGCGGGACTCATGAGATTTGTGTTCCTTAAATAGAGCAGACTGTCTGCGATTAGTTAGATAAGAACACATGAACCTAATCAAAGATACGATGAAGTAAGTGATGGTGATTTAATTTACCTAGTAATACGTTGTGAATAAGTCTGTCAAAGGCCTTCTCAAAGTCAATATAAATCGCATTGACTCGCTTTCCTTTGTCCAACGAGTCTTCAATAAAATATGTAACAATTGTAAGTTGTAACTAAACAATGCCATGTTGTTTAGTTGAGATAATTGCCTTCAAATTATTAATAATTCGTTGATATACAATCAGTTAAGAGAATTTTGCAAAGATTGATAAGATTGCTATAGGCCTGTGGTTGGTAATTTTTCGTCTGTTGTTTGTTTTAGGTATAGGACGAACTAAAGCAGATTTCCATTTGTTAGGGAAATGCATGTTTTAGTGCCAAGTTGAACGCAATCAATAGGGAATATTTAAATTTATCAATACATCCTTTCACTATATACGAGGGTATACCATCAGATCTAACTGTCGTTTTGGGTTTTAGATTCTTGACAGCCTTTCCTATTTCGTTCAAATGTATTTGATCAACAGACAGTATTCAGATTTCTTCGTAACCCCTAGAATCGCTATCAAAATTACTGAACGGTTGAGAAGAGGATACAAATACTAATTGGAAATACTGTGCAAACATATTAGCTATTTCTTCATTGTTACACAAATCCGACCTTCAGATTTTAATATATTTGGGGGAAGATGATTTTTTTAAAAATAAATTTCCAGAGCTGACCTGGATCATTATTGATATTATTTTCAGAATTTGATATAAAGGTCTTATAGGCTATTTTTATATATTTCTTGACTTCCCTAGGCAATCGAACAAATTCCTGATAGTAGGGTTTTGAATTTTCAATTTTGTAAGTGCTTTATATGATAAATTGTTTTTATCTTGAGTTTCCTAATAATGTCTTTAGTAATCTAGCACGGATACTTTGGGACAGAGTTTCGTTTGCAGGGGACACATTTTACAAATATTTCATAAATTATATCTTAAAGTTTACTATACTAACTAAGTCATTAACATTATTATACTCTTTTAAGCATTTCCAATCAACGTCCAGTATACTTTAAGGTAGGTTTAATGAACTTCAAGACATGGTTCTTTTTGCACCCTTAAATTAGTAAATATTGTCGTGGTTATCTTGTTGATAACTTTTAGTAAATCATAGAAAAACTGTCGCTTTATCCTTGCCCCCCTCTGAAAACCACAAGATGGGCGCCCATGCATGTAAGAGTATATCGTACTCTGCCTAGAATAGAAAATACTGCAAATAGTACTTACATTTTTTGCCAGAATTAAAACATAAATTAAAAACAGGTCACACAGCGTTATTAAGCGTAAAAAACTTAGTTAGAGCCGAAAATTTGGTTCATATTGGTTTAGACTGGAAGTAGACAAACGAGATTCAGTGTGCTCTCCGCTCCTTGGCTTCATATATTCATGTAATTTTTAATGGCTGCAGTCAGTCCAGTATCGTTTGCTGATAGAGGTCATTGGGTAAAACTCACACACAGAAAAACATCGGAGGTTTTTGCATTCTTTTCTTTAGGTTTCAATGGTTCGTGGTGTCCTCAAATCTGACAACGTTAATTTAACTCCTTTCCAGATGTCATACAATGATGAAATTTTGCACAGCGACGTAAGTCGGATAACAATACAATATTTCGATGTTACTTTCATATATGTGTATATTTTAAAAGCATATTTTAATATTTTTTTATGGACTTCTTTATCCTAAATTAAATACTAGCCTGCAACGATGTAGAGTTTTGACTGGTTGCAGAACATTTTAGGATTTGGGTCACAAAATATTAGCTTGAGAAGTATCCGAACAGCGAAATAACTCGAAAAAAAAATAATAAAGCAAAAACTTTTTAATGACATACTTTTCTTTAAGCAATTCGTACTAAAAAAATAAAAAATAGTAATTTTGTTTATGCATGACTAGAAAAAATGGGGCGCGACAATTCAAATAATTATAAAGTGACTGTATATGAGAGCACGACTCATGTTTTTCATTTTAGTCATGCATAAACAAAATTATTTTTTACTTTTTAGTACGAATTGTTTTAGAAAAGTATGTTTTAATGTAGGACAGTGTAATCTTTATCAATGGTGACCAGACGACTAATATTAAGCGACTAATATAATTCTACATTTATGTTACCTCCTAATTAATAAGGATCCATTGGTTTTCTTTTATCAATCATTTATGTTACCATAGCTTTAGAATCGTTTTTATGCAGCCATTTTCCTTCTTTCCACGTTCTTATACAGAAAAGTGTGCTCAGTTAGTAAGTAGTACACCTAAACCTTTTATCACAGCAAGTTGAAAAAGGATCCGCAACTAAGGAAAACACACATGAAAGTAACGCGTAGTATTCAGTAACTTCATTCATACCGACAATACGTGTTTGAATAGTTAACACCATGATGACCTCCTGATGTACCTCCACTCGACCTTGAGAGTTTGATTGCTTTGTCAGTGTTGCTAACAGTTGAGAGATAATAATCACTAACCCACACGACAACTTTTTCTTTACTAGGATTCTGTATTGCGAACGGCGAAAAGTTGGCAACGGGAGCAGACATAGCGAGCTTCTAAAACCTGCTTCTACAACAGAAAACAACTAGCACGAGTATTTAAAATGTCTAAATTTAGGTACAAAAGCGGTAGATTGGCACCACTGATTGTCACAACAAGCAGCGGAGCATATTTCCCTCTTCGACTGGGAAATTTGTCAGTTTTATTACGTTCAACCCACAACAATCAGAGGACAGGACGGTGTGAAGGACTTAAGTATAATGTTTACTTGAACAATAGAAATCCGCGATATCCTGCATGACAGTTACGTATGCTCATAAAATCATGACATGATAATTACATGTATCCTTCGTTCTATGACAAAGGTAAATTATTATTTTCTTTTCTGCAATTTTTTTATGTATTGTTTTAGGCCTTGCATATGAAAAAAAACGACAATGCTGTATTTTAACTTTATTTTTTAATACACGCTGGTCCACAAGATTTTGTCAATAGGGTCGTTCTGAAATTAAAGTTAAATTTGTGTCGGTGTACCGACGAAACAGCGAAACAAAAACCGCGACGCATAAAACAACGATGGGTTAAAATAGCAAAAGGAAAAGCGCGACAGACGAAAACAGCGACAGGCAAAAACAACGACATACGAAAACCGCGACAGGCAAAAACAGCGATATACGAAAACCGTGACAGGAAAATACCACGACGCGCACAAACAGCGACAGGGGAAAACCGCGCCGCACAAAAACAGACACGCGCATAAACCGCGACGCACAGAAACATTAACAGACTAAACTCGCGATGACAAAAACGCAACGCACAAAACAGCGATCCCAAAACTGCGAGAGTCAGAAACAGCGACGCGGAAAAACGACAGACAAAAGCTGCGACGCACGAAAACCGCCCGACAGACCAAAGCCGAAACTCACAATACAGCGAAATACAAAAACCCGCAACGCGCAAGAACTGTGACACACAAAAACATCGTCATCCAAAAACCGCGGCAGGCAAAACAACGACATACATAAACAGTGACAGGCCAAATCCGCGGAAGAAAATACAGCGACCTAAAAAACACGACTAAGTAATAACTGCGATGTCAAAACCGGCTCACGAAACAGAGATCCCCAACAACCCGTTGCAACGAAACAGCGACGTACAGAAACAGCGGCAGACAGAAATAGGGGCGAAAAAAGCCGCGGCACACAAAAATTGCAAGAACCAAATCCGCGACATTCAAAGACAACGACAACAACATCCGCGACGCACAAAAACTCCGACAAATCATAGTCGAGACAACCAAAAACAGCGACATACAAAACCCGCGACGCACGAAAACAGCAACATCGAAAAGCAACGAGAGGCAAAATCAACGACATACAAAATCCGTGACAGTAAAAAATTGGGAGTGAAATCACCGACGCAGAAACCGCAACAGACAATACAACGACCCAAAAGCCACGACTAGTAATAACCGGAACGTCAAAATCGCGGCTCACAAAACAGCGACCCCAACATCACGACGCAGCGAAACAGCGACTTACAAAAACAGCGGCAGGCAAAAACAACGACGACAAAAACCACGACGCACAAAAATAGCAAGAACCAAAAACCGCGATAGGCAAAAGACCGCGACGCACAAAAACAGCAAGTCAAAAACAGCTACTCAAAATCCCCGACGCACAAAAAGAGCGATAGGCAAAAGCAACGACGCAAAAACCTCGACGCACAAAAACAGCTACAGAAAAATACCGCGACGCACAGAAACAGCGACGTATGGAAAGAGAAACAGATGAAAACCGCGACGGCAGAACAACGACCCAAAAATGTCCCACATAAACGCAGCGACAAAAACCATGACCTGATAAATCAACGACCAAAAAGCCTAACGTTAACCAAAAAGTCAGTACATGCTACGATTATCACTAGAAAAAAATAATAAATTGCCACAGCTCTTGAAGTGATATTGGTACAGATTTACAGTTAAAAATATAATTTAACGTTTAGTGCGTGCACTCTTTCTCTCATCAGATTGAGTGATGTTCAAGTATAATGTATTCAGAATTTACACATTTTCAAGACATTCAACTACAAAATACATTAATTAGTTATAAAGAAAAAGAAAAGAGTATAATCGGAGATAATTTCGCCTAGGAAAGGGTATAGAGTATTTAGGGTGACGGATTTAAGCATCACACTCGCCAAGTTCATCGCCGCAGTAAGAAACGTTCGCCATTGGGTTCTATTCTGGGCAATATCAAGCCAGTTTTCATCATAAGCTCAAACTTCTCGAAGATCCCTTCTAATATTGTCCTTCCAACGTCGTCCAGGTCTTCCCAATGGTCTCTTTTCCCTCCGGCCTTCCAACCAAGATGGAATATAGTCTTCGCTTTTCTCCCATCCGAGCTATACGACCTGCCCATCGTAGTCGTCGTGATTTCATTATTCTTACATCGGGTGAGTCCTACAGTCCGTGAAGTTCTTCACTATGCAGTCTCCTCCATTCTCCAGTTACCTCGTCCCGTTTCGGCCTGTATATCTTTCTCAAGACCTTATTTTTAAACACTCGTAATTTATGTTCATCTGCTAAAGTCGTAAAGTATTAAACTTTCGCAACCGTAAAATATTAAACATTAAATTTTATATTAATTTAAACTACTATAAATGTCACCTCCATAAAATGTCTCCAGCCACGGTTTGAAAAATTTAATGGTTTGTAATTATATTATTAACACCATATATATTTTTTGTAATAATTTCAAAATGTTTGAATGTTGTGGGGAAAATGAAATACGAAAAATTATCACATCACTATAATTCTCTGAATTTTGTCTCCACATTCTGCTGTCACCTCTCCCAGTAGCACTCAAACGTTGAAAATACGTTGATTAAACGTTAGTACCGAAACGTCAACGTTGTAAATGTACCAAAATATCCGCCTGTTCAACGGTTTATTCGACGTTGAATAATGGTTAAGAAACGATGAGCAAACGGGTTGAGTTGGCCAAAGCAGAGCAAGAATGCTGTATATTGGTATGTACACACACATTTAGTTTCATTTTATGCGTTGCTTTCATCATGATATACAGTGTCAATTCTCCAACAGTAAATAATCCCAGCGGCTGCTGTGGGGTTCGAACACAGGAACGTTCTGCACTTCTCGTTGGCAGCTTCAGGCGTTGACCACTTATCCTCGAATCCACAGGAAAACCAATTACTCTCTTACTGTATCTAAAGATATACCTTGTCTAAAGTTGAAAACACGTCACATTAACGGCATATCAACAAAATTCTATCTTCGTTGAAATATGGTTTAAAATTCAGTCTGTTTTCAACGTGCATCTGAGAACATAAAAATTAGTTTGTGTCATTTAATTCGTTTTAATTTTATTTTTGTTTTGTCATAACATTAGTGAGAAACACAATAAATAAAATCTATACCATAGTTGAAAATAACATATCAAATACTCGTTGTATTAACGCCTTATCAACGCAATGACGTCTTTGTTGATATATGGTTTAAAGCTAAACCTAATTTTTTTTCCAACCGATAAGGGTTAATCAACGAAATAAACCTAAAATAAACGTTGAAAACACGTATGTGTGCTATTGGGGTTCATGGAATAAGTTACGAAGTTCTGGTAAAGTCCACCAGGCAGGAGCACGTGCTTCACTCTGGTTCCTATACAATCTCTAGTTAGCCATTTTGATTGCAGGATTCTTTGTTTGTACGAGTGTGCTTCAACTGTGCTTTTACTTTAACTAGAATCTGGAAAATGGAATAGTTCTTTAATTGTATGTCACCTCCACGGCTTCTTTCAATCTGGAAGTTTTATTGATATATTGAATTATCTTCCCAAACATTGCGAATAGAATAGATTTTTAGCTGAAACCATAAATAACTACATGGTCAAGCCTTCTAGAAGTAAAATTTGAGGCCTACTGGGGAAATAGACTGATTTATCACCTTCGCAGATGTCACCTCCGTGGATCAAGGAATATGTTAAATAAACCACTGGATTAAAAATATCTTAAACTCTGTTGACACTTCATCTATATATTTTTTTTAAAAAAATGCTAGAAAAGGCTTTGTCCAGTCCGTCCGTCTTCTACTGCACCGATTTTGTTCATTCTTTTTTTCTGTACTTCCGGATTATAAGGTAGATGAGCCATTAAGAAACCGCATTCCTCTCCGTCAAGTCTGAACTGAAGGAGAAGTGTTTGAGTGTTCTCCCCTACACATAGGAGAGTCTGGTTACGATAAAGGGGGAGCAGCTCCCCAAAACTTACGAAGTTAAGGGCGCAGCCCGCCACGTGGAAGCAAGTATTGTTGAATGGCCCAATGGCTGTTGCCGGCATATTATATTCACTCCGCACCAACGGGCGGGTACTTTTGCTTGTATGACTTGAAAAAAACATCAAGATATTAACACATTAAATTACAGTTAATATGACTGACACTTTTCATTTTTCAATTTTCGGGACTAGAATTTTCCCTTAATTTCAGAATGACAAAACATGGTTCAAAACTATCATTACAATTTTTACCTTGAGTGGGACCAGTGAGCTCTAATTTATCATACTGGAATGATCGATTACATTACAAACCTATTTAATATGTAAAGTCAATCGTAAGAGCGAACGGTTAACGTTGACGTTAATCCTCTCTCAATTTAGTGCAAAAGGCGATTAAACTTTCAGTTCTAACTCAGGGAAAGGATTCACAAAATCTGTTGCAAGTGAGGATTTTAAGACAAACTACGACTCCCCTAAGTTTGTGATATATATTCGAATTCACGAAAGTCAAATAAATCAAACTTACGGCAACCTTAAAAGAAATAGCCTTAAGTGAGACTTACGTCAAAATATGGGGGAAATTTCCTGACTGACGCTACATCACTGATGGCTAGTGATATCACGCTCGGAGTATAAAATCTGATTCATCATCGAAGAATGAATGACCTCTCGACAAATACTGTACATATGTGTAATGGGTAGGCCGAATTTTTTTAGATATAGGGGTTTGAGTTGTCATCAAAAGTTGTGCGTTGGTACCAAATAAAGCCATGCCAAATATGGCCGTCCTAAAAGAATATTTAAGTGGGCCCCTAAAAGGCCCAATTGTTTTTTGCAAAACGCGTAATAAAAATATGATAACAGTTTCCACATTTTGGGGTTCGAGTTATGAAAAGTTGTTCATTGGTATGAAATGAAGTCATGTCAAATATGGCCGGTTTGGGACGTTTTCAAACTAAAATTTTCTCGGTCTCCAGGGCCCGGTTAAATATTGTTTTGATCCGGCTGTGTTTCGGCAAACAAACATAATATAACATATTCTACAACTTTTGCATACTAATCAAACTTATAAAACTTTTTTTTTCGACTAATTTAGACTTTTTTTTAAAGACAGTTGAGTTTGAGTAAGGTGCAAAAGTTGTAGAATGTTATGTTTGTTCGCCGAAACACAACCGGATCAAAAAATATTTAGATGGCCCCCGGAGCCCGCGAAAATTTTTGTTTGAAAAGGGCCAAAACGGGCCACATTTGACATGGCTAAATTTCGTTACAATGCACAACTTTCCATAACTACTCGAGCCCCAAAATGTAGAAACTGGGTATCATCATTTTATTCCTTGTTTTGCAAAAAAACAATTGGTCCCTTTAGAGGTCCAGGGGCACGGTTAAATATTGTTTTAGGACGACCATATTTGGCATGGATTTATTTTGTACCAATGCACAACTTTTGATGACAACTCGAACCCCAATATCTGAAAAAAGAAAAATTTCGGTCCACCCTAATGGGTAACCTCAGTACAACAGTAGCTAACTGATGACAGCACTGGGAACAATGCTTTCATCTGGGTATCAAAAATGAATATGTGTGGTCGAAATATTTTTTCGTAATCTTTCGAGAATTCTATGAAGATAATCTCTTCCAGAGATGTATTGAAAACTAAGGAAAGCGTCTGGAATTATAGATTTTTTAAAGTATCTTCTGTAATTAAGCCAGATCTTAAAATTCGTTGTCAAACCTGGGCCATATTTTAAGAAAAGACAATGCAAGTGTTCATTCTGCCTTTTCTTACTCTTCATACGTTTTAGTACAAATAATTTTTAGATGATTTGGAAGAGTCTGGAAAGTTCAGGGCCCTAAGTTTTCATTTTCCGAAAGGTACTCTGCCGTCCTCAGTCTGCACTTTGCACTTTTCGAAATACGCAAAACTAAAACATTTGTTTTACCATAATTATGGCGTACTCTGCGAACTTGCTCTTCTATTCTGTTTTATTTGCAAAGTACAGAGTGTTTGATAGATATACTCAGACAGAGTCCTGCAAACCCAGGCCAGCACCAGCTCGGCCCGGCCCGTGCACACCACTACCCCATTTACTTCTTTCTTTCCTTTCTGCTCATTTTCCTGGGCTTTTAGGCCAATTACCTAACAGAAAACATCGGGCGGGTATCATCATAGCAAATATTTTCCCTTTATTTTAATAGTAGCAAGTTTATTTTAATAGTAGTGGTCTGCACGGGCCGGCCAGGCTGGTGCGGTCCTGGGTTTGCAGGACTCTATACTCAGAGTATATTAGGTAGATATACTCAGAATATAGAGTTAAAAGGAGCCGGAATATTTAGTCTCAAGTAATGCCAACGAACAGAAAAATGTAAACTTCCAGGAAATTAGAAGTCCTTGGAAGTTGTACAGAGAGTAAAGAATGAGCTACTTGCAATATTTTCAAACACTGACTACAGAGTTTCAGTTTGGAATAAAATAGTACAGAGTCGGAAACTAATGACAATTTTAATTCTACACTGAATCTAGAATGTGCCATATAGGGTAAGGAAGCACCTTGTTATGCCATGCATTTCCCTCATTCCGCTGCTACGCCTTCTACACAAAGCACACGTATACCAAGTTTGTCATATTCTCGAATTTCATCATTATTATTGAGTGCGTAAAGAAAAGATGCAATAAAATAAAATTGCAGAAGATCACGAGTACTTAGAACACATCAAAGTTTGCAAAATAACTGATCATAGTAAAACAATAAAATTCGATAAAGAAAAGCAACATCTGGCATTGATTATATTCGTTGTTCCCTGCGTAGATGTTTTCAATGCCGACCACGTACACATCTTTTCGTACAGTTGCGGACTTCAGTGTTAATAAATGTTCCATCAATACACGCGGCAACGCAAATAAATCTAACTTTTTCGAAAAAAAAGTGCAATATTCTGATTATTTCCGGCCACTTTACAATTTGTCGGAACATGTCTTCTGTGATTGCATTGGCTTCTTCAGCTATCCTTCAAACTGTGATGTAACAATACCTACCATTAGAAATTGCTATCCCGTGCATTGAGATTAACTAACAATAAAGCATCAGTAACACCCTTTCCTTTGATGATAAATAGTTTCTTCTGCGCCTAGTCTTTTGTATCCGAGAGCCGAAGAAATTTAAGGGGAACAGGTACAGTTAGACAGTGTACTAACATTTTTGGTCATATTACAAAAACAAGAAAGTCAATTTAAAAAAGCCCTAATACAGAATTGCCTAAAGAATGTCTCCTTCATTTAAAAATGTAATGGAAATTTTAGGAGCAAAACTGACCTTGTAGCATAATTTTAAATGTAGATGCTCTTGACGCCATACATTTTAAATGGGAGAGAAATACGGAGAAGAAAGAAAATTACTTTTTTCGTGTAAAACGTGGCTTATTTTTTAAAACCCTTGAAAGGATACTTCTTTTTAGTATCCTCTTTCATTTTATGTATCTTTCCCCTCCATCCTATGTACAAATTCTTTGTGAGGCTATTAAAAATGAAATTCCTATAGTAATATATGGGCTTCTGTCTTAGTCATATCATCCACCAGAGGCTCACATTTACGTTAGGGTTTCTTTTCCTCTTCTATGTTCGTACTTCCGTGGTGACCACTGACCAGTGTGCGTGGGGGAGGTAGAGAAGAACTCTGCTGGCTGGTGTCAAATGACACTATAGGGTCGTGGGCAGACATTCCAAAATAGAGCAGAGTTCCCTCCCTCTTTCATTCATCAGAGCAAGGTCGTCGAAGATCGAATATATGGCTTCAGAGTCTGGTTTTGGTGAGAGACCATGAAGCAAGCAGTGCCTTTAGAAGGTGTTTGTGCTAGCTATTTGGTAACCCAGTCTAACAGGAAATATAAGCGCACGATATTGGATACGAGAGTTATTTAAAAGGGGTAACCAGCATGCAGTTAACTTATTAAGAGAACTTAAATTGGAGGATGGCGTTGGCATTCGGGAGCTCGTAGGTTCGATTCCAGCGGCCGACCACCCTGACTGAGGTTTTTCCAGCGTTTTTCCTGTCACATCAGGCGAATGTCGAGATGGCACCTTCAACATAGGTCCTGTCCAACACCTTCCCGAATCCTTCCCACTGTCTCGGCCTGAGCCTTAGATGCCTAAAAGTCAAAAATGTAATTCAAATTTAAAATTATTGTAGAACAAACCTAGTAAAAACTAATCAGTCCAGCCTGATGTCTGTATTTAAAACAAGGCAGTAAGAATTATTAGTTTGAAATTAGTTACTTACAGGCTAATGAACCTACCACTTTATTATTATAATAAAGTAGTAAATGTGGTAGATTAGCCTGTAAATAAATAATTTCAAATTAATAATTTTTACTGCCGTTTTAAAATTGATATTTATGGCCTTTAGGCATTTAAGGGTCAGGCCGTGATAAGGGGGAGGATTCGGGAAGGTGTGGACCGGGACCTATATTGAAGGTGCCATCTCGGCATTCGCCTGTTGTGATTGAGAAAAATAAACTGGAAAAACCTTATAGTCAGGGTGGTCGGCCGCTGGAATCGAACTTGCTCCCGTCGGGACGGGCGTAACCCATAGTGCTTTTACCCATAGTGCCCATCAAATCCATTTTATCTTATATTACAACGACCTCTCGAATGCTACACCAATGCTTTACCACTGAACACTCTAGTGTTCTACACTAGAACTGAAATTAAGATACTGTATATCACATTTTAACCAATTAAATTTACTTTGCTAGAAGCCATTTTGCGTACTGCCTTTTAAGCTAATTATACACGTTATAAAAAATGGCTATGTACTTATGTTAGATTTCTTTCCAACATGATCCCATTGAAATACCATCATGAAATTTTGCATATACTTTCTAATCAGAAGCACATTTAACATATTATCTCTCAAGAAAAATAAAAAATTATATTTCGAGTTTTTCAAAAAAAGTTTTGTTTTAATTTTAAAAAAATATAAAGATTGGTCTAATAAAATCAAGTAATATATCAGCTCTATTATTATCTAGTAATATTATTACTATAGTAATAATTACAGCTCTTGAAATTCTGAAACAAATGCTGGAAGTTTGCGTTGACTAGGACAATTTAATAGTTTTTGAGTTTCGGGCTCTTAAAGGTTTCAAAACGCGTAAAAAATTAGTCGATTTTTTTATTTTTAACAATTTATTCCTCAAAAACCGAAAGTGACAAAAACATGTAGTTTTGTATTTTTTATTATACTAATGAATTAACAGTTACCAAATATCACACATTTTGTAAAACACAAGTTTTAAAACTATTTTCTATTGGTTGATTTGGTATGGAATGACCCGGGGGGGGGGGTCCTAAAACTAGTGGCTACTGGTAAGTGATTACTTACTACCTATTTGGGTAGAAATATAGAGTCTTTATACCTGCTTGGGATAATATTCAGGATCAACAACCGAGGATGAAATCCTCAGGCATCAGGGAAAAATTACAACCTGCACGCTTTTTAAATTGTTATGCTAAAGACTCTATACATCTTTAGTTTTCTTTCTCGTTCTTTTGGCTATTTACACCAGTGTTTTATATTTCTGAAGACCTTTTACATCTTCAGCTTTTATATGATTTTACTGTTTCAGTTTTCGTATTTTATCCAAATAACAGCTAAGTTTAGACGTGACAAAGATAAGGGGCTTCCCCCGTATCGGGACTGGCGTAAGCCATAGTGCTGTTACCGCCCATAAAATTCATTTTATCTTTATCTTATCTTTACCGGGGTTTTTCAACCGCGCCCTGGAAGAACTAGTCTCAACAATTGTATTACACATACATATACTGAAATACATATATAATAGCACATTCCATAATTATTGCGCATGTTATTTGGAGGTTAACTAAGGAAGTACGATATATTGTTAAGTAACACTATTGTAATTTTACATTTTAGCACATTATTTATAATCAATAATATGCTAAAATGTGGGGTCAATATACATTATTTATAATTTTCGTGAGCCCTCCACGAGCCCTCCGAACGCAATCTTCTGAAAGAAACACTGGATGTATCTATCCATATATCGATCCACAAACCATTCCAGAATGCCGGATTATACCGCATGAGACCTCTCTTTAAGAAAACGATCCTCAGTAGTAGTTCATGGACCTGAGGTGCACTAGAACGTAGCGAGGGTAGTTAGTGCGCCCTGCGGCGAAGTAGAGAACCAAATCGAGAATCGTAAACATGTGTACACTTGCCAGTTACCTTCTTTCTTTGCACTTACCTCCTTTATCAGAAAACTGATTTTATTATAACATCAACTCACAGTTGAGATGCTCCACTGTTATCCTAAAATAATGATGAAATAAAATAGCTGACATTCTGTATGATTCAATCATACGACACAATGCGTTGACCTGTGATGTGATGCCTGATGACATCTTGAACTGCAGGTGCTGCCCAAGGATGACATGGAGTCAAGCCATTTTCATCTTACATAGACTTCACTTAAAAGTTATCAATGATAAAAAA
>JAGDQP010021123.1:3305-32210 GCA_022664845.1 Lepisma saccharinum | reverse complement strand
ATATGCTTTCTTAAAATCAATGAATAGCTGATGAACCGTCCCATTGTATTCCCATTTCTTCTCCAAAATTTGTCTCAAAGCAAAAATCTGGTCCAACGTGGATCTATTTCTTCTAAATCCACATTGGTGATCTCCAATTATTTCATCTACGTATACATTTAGGCGTGTTAACAGAATATTACTTAATACCTTGTAACAGGTTGGAAGTAACGAGATTCCGCGGTAATTATTGCATTCCGACTTATCGCCTTTTTTGTAAATCGGAACAATTATTGATGTTTTCCATTCCTTTGGGAGCTCCTCCTTTCTCCATATAGCACTTATCAATTTATGTAGTTCCTTGGTTAGTGCCGTTCCTCCTGTTTTAATTAATTCGGCTGGAATATTGTCTATTCCTGGTGATTTGAAATTTTTCAATTTCTTAACCGACATTTCGATCTCGATCTCGCTAGGTTCGGGAATCCACGGTTCTGCAGTATGAATTTCAAATTCCTCTGTTTGTTCCCCGCTGTGTACATTAAGAAGTTTGTCGAAATAACTTTTCCACACATCGACAATTTTAGTCGGATCCGCCTGAAGATCTCCACGTTCATTTCTAATCATTCCTAACCTCGGCTGGTAACCTTTTCTTAACGAGTTTACCCCTTTGTATAGATCTCGTATGTTATTTGTCTTCCCGTTTTCCTCAATCTCCTGAATCTTCTGCGTCAGATATTCTCGCTTTTTGTTTCTGAACCCTAGTGTGGCGTTTCGTTTCGCGTTACTGTAGTGGATGGTATTTGCTTCGCTTTTATTACTTAGCCATCGTTGCCTTGCTTGTTTTCGTTCCTCATGAAGTTTAATGCATTCTTCATCAAACCAAGGTTTGTTTTTCTGTTGTTTCTTTTCACCTACGCGTTCCTTCGCTGCGCTCTTAATTGTTTCACGAATTGCCTCCCACATCTTACTTACATCAATTTCATTATCATCATCATTATTATTACTCGAGTCGGCTAGGATTTCGAACCTATTTGAGAGTTCGAGTTGGTAATCTGCTCTTATGCTCCGATTATTTAATAGTTTCACTTCGAATTTCAGTTGTTTTGACCCCTTGCTTTCTCTGTTCGCGATGCATAACTTTTCCCTTACTTTCGTGATTACTAATTGATGGTCGGTGTCACCTTCAGCTCCTCTGCACGACCTAACGTCCATTATGTTGGTGTGTCTTCGTCTGTCTACTAATACGTGATCGATCTGGTTGAGAGTTTTGCCGTCCGGAGATACCCATGTGTATTTGTGTATGTCTTTGTGTTCAAAGTACGTGCTCTTTACCAGTAAGTTTTTCGAAATCGCGAAAGTTATCAGTCTTTCTCCATTGTTGTTGGTCTTTTCGTGAAGACTGTATTTGCCTATAGTAGGTCTATATTTTTCTTCCCTCCCTACCTTTGCATTGAAATCACCCAACACAATTTTCGAATTATACTTCGGTAATCGGTCAAACAACCTTTCTAGCTCATCGTAGAATATATCTTTGTCGTTATCAGTAGCCACCTCGGTCGGAGCATAGACGTTTAATAAAACCGTGTTACCCCATCGAGTACGTATCGTAACGTACGATAGTCTTTCGTTTACGAACTCTATATTCTGAACCGCCTGAAGGATACTATTCTTAATGAGGAACCCTGTTCCGAAATCGTGAGACTGTGTTCCCCCGTAGTAGAAAGTGTACTTGCCCTGTGGGATGCTATCTTGACCCTCCCACCGAACTTCTTGTATCGCTAATATGTCTAGCTCGTACTTTTCGGTCTCGCGTACCGCCACCTGAAGAGCGCCCGTTTGGTATAATGTTCGTACGTTCCACGTTCCTATTCTAAGGTCTTTCTTAATCCTGTTCATAGAGCCCCCTGAAGCAGTCCCAGCCCGGAGATCCGAATGAGATTGCGATATAATAATCTTCACCTCTATCTTGGAGATATGCTGGACATCTTTGAAAAGAATCGAAATTGTCCAAGTTAGAGAGATTTTGCTAAGTATGTTTCTTCGTATATGGTGCGGATTTTTCGCTTTTAAATATTTAATATATTTGGAGACATTTTGAACGTAGCAATTTTTATCACCAAAGATAAGGTGTGTGTAACCTCTGAAAAATGAATATCAGTTACAGACAGACACTTCTGAATTATTCATTACTCAAAATGTTTACTACTATTTTCCACAAAATCTGTCTTTTTGAATTCGATACAATACTAATGTCGGTGTGCAGTATCGCACTCAGGATGCTCCAGGCCTAGTTTCTCTAGGGACCTCGCACTTTTGATAACCCGCCGTAGTATAGACAGAAAATAATGTTATTAATTAAACAAACTAAAATGAAAAAAATAAATAATTTACTCAACTAGGTCTCGAAGACATGGGGCCCCGCGCATTGGATTATCCTACTTTTTTTCATAAGAATAACTAGATACAGTATTTAGGAATAAAGACTCTACAAAAGTAGAAAGAAAATTGAACCGTCTCAAAAAAAAAACTGGAAGGAATTGTTTACGCCTAAAAGAAGGCAGAAAAACATATTGTGGATCTGACTTTCCATACTGTTGGAGCATAAACATTCATAACCATTTTATTATTTTTAAAGAAATACGATATCGCTTGAATTCTGTACCGTACCTGTGACAGATTCCGCCACCCCCCTGTGGGGGTATCACCCCTAAATTCTCCAAAACATTTCCCCAACTTTAAATTTTTTTCTGGTTAAAAATCGATAAAAACCGTCAAAATCTCCACTTACGCCTATCAATTTTAACTTTACACCTCCCCCAAATTGAAAATCCTGGCGGAATCCCTGCCTGTAACTGTAACTGTTTCGGATGAACATGAAAGAAAATTCAGTAGCGCGGTGTTTTTTTTTTTTAAGTATTTTTGTTATTACTGCTACATGTTCAAATCCAGGCTTCAAGGTCAGCTTTGGACAATGATGATACTGCGACTGGAAGAACATTAACTCTTCATTAAGAGAGCACAAAAGTCCAATTGCTTACAAAAGAGTACATATGAAATTGCAAGGCTGCATAATGGAGTTAATAGTATCCATATCCATATGGAAGGCAAAGTGCAAAGCATTCAGGCCAGAATTTTAGTTGAAAAATTTAAAGCTTTCTTCGTTTTATGCTCTGCTCGCAGATTAAACTTCAGACATGGCCTCAGCTCTTGGTATGCCGGAAACATTCTTTAGCACAACTCAGGGATTATATACGATATATTCTGAATCTGCTTAAATGTGGAATATATTAGTGGAAGATGTATCAAATCTTACCATAAAACCACTTTAGTACCCACGATTGTAACTTCAGTTAAAGTAGTTAATTTGGATGAGATTCGAGATGCATTGGAGGAGATAAATGGAACAGTCGAAGATTCTCAAAAGAAAATTAAATCGTCTTTGACAGAAAACGTAAAACTAATTTTGAATTTGCGCTATCAACAGTTATTTGGTACGAAACATTGTTTGCCATTCAAAATATTAACAAGAGCTTGCAAAAGATACTGATATCAGTTTGGTTTATTTCCCTTTTAATTAAAAAGAATTGGCAAATATATTTCAAAGCTGTACAATGGTTGTGTTAAATCGAAAGGAAATGCTATTGAGATATGTAACAAAATTGATATTACAAAAAAAACGAAATGATAACTAGAAAATAAAAGTGTTTTTCAAGATAAAGATTCACGTACAAATATTACATAAATCATTAACAACCGGTATGATTTTTTTGATATCATAGATCAAGTATGAAAAGGTATTTGAGCAAATTGAGCACTACACAACTACTTTAGGTTTTCCATATAATATTCCGGTAATAAAAACTTCGAAAGCAGAAAAGCTGAATAAACATTAATATGTAGATTCGTGTGGAAATGATTCATTTAATAAAACTAAAATATGTTCTAATATTTTCCGTAGTGACGAAAATGTTCCACATGCAACCTCATTACAGTGTTTCATCACGATATATAAAATAAATGATTCATTTCCAAATTTAAGTATCGCTTTAAGAATGTTATTGACGATTGCTAGTAGTATATATTGCTTCAGTGGAGTGAAAGTTCTCTTAATTGAAACTGATGAAGAAAACTATCTTAGAACTGAAATCACTCCGAAAAACATCAAATTTGCCTTTACAACTAACAGACTATCAGGGGTTGAATGTTAACCCTACATTCATTTCATTTAAGTACATACTAATCCTTAATTTTAGCCGTATCAAGCAAATACGTTTAAAAAAATGCATACTAATCCTTAATTTTAGCCGTATCAAGCAAATACGTTTTAAAAATGCATACTAAGCCTTAATTTTAGCCGTATCAAGCAAATACGTTTAAAAATGCATACTAAGCCTTAATTTTAGCCGTATCAAGCAAATACGTTTAAAATGCATACTAAGCCTTAATTTTAGGCGTATCAAGCAAATACGTTTTAAAAATGCGTACTAAGCCTTAATTTTAGGCGTATCAAGCAAATACGTTTAAAAAATGCATACTAAGCCTTAATTTTAGGCGTATCAAGCAAATATGTTTAAAAAATGCATACTAAGCCTTAATTTTAGGCGTATCAAGCAAATACGTTTTAAAAATTGCTGTCATGGAGACTGTTAACAATGCGATATAGGCAACAAGGAACAAGCATATTATATCAACAACATATTTCGTTTCCCGCATCTCAATAGCAGAAAACTCCGGGTTTGCAAAATATCATAACAATGCAATGGTGGTAGTAGGGGAACGCGAGGCATAATGGGATACAATGTATAATACGAAATAGCTACTAACATACATGACCGAAAATTAACAAGTTAACACAATTTCATTGTTTATTACCTCAAGTTTGTAGAATAATAAAAACAATAATTAAAAAAATCTTTTTAAAGACATACTATTCTTTAAAAAATCGTACTAAAAAGTAAACAATAATTTTGTGTACGCGTGACTAAAAAGAAAAGCATGGGACGCGCTCTCATATGCTTTATAGACTCACTTTAGGTTCACTTGAGATTATAGTCACTTTATAAATTCTTTAATTGGTGTGCCCCATGCTTTTCTTTTTAGTCATGCAGAAACAATATTATTTTTTTTTTTTACTTTTTAATACGAATTGTTTAAGAAAAGTACGTCTTTAAAAAGATTTTTTTAATTATTATTTTTTTTCGAGTTATTTCGGTGTTCGGATACTTTCTCTTAACCTAATGTTTTATGACCCAAATCCAAAAGTTTTATGCAACCAGTCAAACGCACCATCGTTGTAGCATAGTATTTATTTCAGGATAAAGAAGTCCATATTAAAAAATATATGATTTTAAAATATATAGAGAGTAAAAATGGAATATTGTATTGTTACCCGACTTTTTCTACGTCGCTGTGCAAAGTTCCATTAGTAAAACGTATTGTTAATTTCTAAAACGTTGACAATATTTTGGAGGTCAGTATATTAGACAACATAAAAATTCCACCATTCAACACTTTGTAGTATCTCAAATTAAACATTTGTATATTAAATTACCTACATCTGAAATCATTATCAGAAATTATTACACTATTTTGAGAAAATGGAGTACACAAATCGTTTCACATCAACACACGCGTACCACTTACCTTACTATATATAACGTGGGCAGTTTCTCGACAGAGTGTAGTACTGTAATTATAAACAAGATGGAGGTAAGTTCCCGTTCTATCCCGCTGCCCATTCCGCCCTTTGATCCCCTGCCTAGAATGTTATCAATTACTTTGATTTACCTGATCTAATTTCTAAAATATGCCTCATTCAGAGTCCTGCAATCAGGCCTGATCCTACCCTATTCTACATCCAAACCTGCCAGTCCAATCCGAAGAGGAAAGATATCAGGCTTTCTTGACCCGGAAATAGAGTGATTCGACCGCAATCACCTACTTTGCTTATCCCCCTCACCCACAAAAACATATACAATTTCTTCCGGTTCGGATCGGGTCCGGTCGGTGTGGATAGAAAACCAGGTCCGATCGTAGGCTCTGGCCGGAATTCAACACTGCTGCCGATGCGTTTTCTGCTGACAAGTGAAAATTTAGTAAGTTTATCTTGTAACTTGGGGCACCATAATTTTTTAATGTTGGTTGTGAAAAATAGTGCTTATAAAGCTGGTTGACTCATATTTTCAATACCTATTTTCTCCTGAATTGCATAAACTATTTTAATTATTACATCCTTCAGATATGGATTTATATTGATACGTTGTGATTGCAAGCGGAAAGGTTAATTCTAGGATTGTTTGTTTGTTTAAGGAATAGCATAACTGTAAAACTGGCAAATGATTTTGTATGGTTACATCAGGGCCTAAAATTGAGTGGAGTACTCCACACTTTGTGGAACTGTAGGAAAGGAGTGTGGAACTATAATTCTTAAAGTGTGGAGTGGTATTAATGTGAGTACCTTACTTTTCTCGGATTATACATTTAAACGCGTTTAGTGTGTCAAACTAAGTCTTACTGATTCAATACATTCATTATGCAATGGGTTACTCAATTCCATATAACTGCCAGTATATGATATTAAGCCAGAGTTAATACGTATAGGTGTCTCCTAGATGGCAGGGAAAACCAATGCCAATTTTGAGGTGAAGGAACTTTTTAAGTATATTTAGTTTTCAAACATTTTCGGTTACATTCATATAGTTTTAAAATATGCAACTAACTGCACGTTTATCTGTTGTTTCAATAGGACATTACACTTTTCCGATATAATGAAATGTGTTGTTTCGTAGATAAAAATTACACGATCCTTTGAATCCGTTATAGAAATATGTACTTTCAGAAATAACATACATCAATAACCGCCAAAAATTTAGCCGAAGCACCGTAGACTCTCAACAACCAATCATAACCCAGGAAATATTATCCGTTCGTAAGTTTCATGGGAAAAAAGATCCGGTTTGTTTCCTGTATTTTATGGTTTAATAAAATACAATTAAATATGTATCCTAATGTGCCTTTAATTTTGTTTGCTCTGAATGTCAAAATTTTCCTACATAATAATAATAATAATAATATTTTTTTGGTCGCAGGTAAACATGATGTACTGTCAAAACAAATGCTGACTAAACTAGTTTTTCTATATTATATAAAATTTTTACCAGTGTGGAGCTGTGATTTCGTTGAATTTTAGGCCCTGGGTTACATACAATATCTAGAGGTCCCTGTAACGACAATGCCTTCGGTCTGTAATTCTATATATTTTAATTGTAATCTTCCTTGGAGCTTAAGTAAGTATAATGAAGGTCTTGATATTTTCGGAAAGTAACAGAATATTCTATGCAAGCGTGCCCATTGTTGTTTTGATATATTAAAAACTTTATGAGAATAGATTAATTGTAATAAATGTATACACTGATTTACCAAAGTTTGTCGCTTTAAATTATACCTACTAAACTGCGGCGACAAGGTTTCAATTATATACGTATTAACAGCTTATGCCTACACTACATAATATGAGCATGACTCACTCATTTAGAAGAACACTAACAAGGGAAAGAAAGGATACATTACCTAGTGATGAAAACTACCATATATTTAACAGTGAAAGGAACTATTTCAGTAAAATTGCAAGTACTAACAACTCCCTAAAAATGATACAGGAGTTTTGTTGGAAATCTACATAAACGATTTAGAAATATTTATTTTTATTGAAGTGAAAGAAACGTCTATAACACATTGAAAACATTAATTGAGTTATTAAGCTCTACTCTGTGGACTTGTTCTAACATCAAAGCAATCGTCCTCAACTACGACCTACCGTACGGCCATCTATGAAAGAGTTTTCAAAGAACATTTATTATTTTCTTTAACACATAACTGTAACTTCCACAAGTACTTTGCTTTGCTCGTCTAATGTAATAAAGCGTACGTTACATTGAACTCACTGAAAAGGTGAGAGTTAAGCATATGACATATTCATTTTCAGACTTCTATTTTTATTTCATTCAGGAAAGGAAACATTATCATCTCACCGCTAAAAGCTGTTTCATAAATGTATGTAATACAGGATATAATAACATGGTACAATTTTACTCTTTCCCTCCCTACTCTGTCTTCCACAGCACTATGAAATTCTGTACAGGAAATGGCTTTAACAAAGTATTTTCTCTTAGACTCAGGTGTGACCAAGGAATATGATGTAATTTGATACCATAAAGAAACCAATTCCTTCAGCTTGTGTTACGTAAAAATTTTACGACAGTTTCTAATCTAAGCTGTTATAAAATTGGCTAGTTTTTTTTTTTTGGAACAAAAACGTAAAGATTTTTTTTTTCTTGTAATCACAATATTGTTTCTAGACATATCTTATTTGCTCATATAGGACACACCTCAGAATCTGTTGGTTATACAGGGTGTTTCTAAATGTTGTATCATATTTCAAACTAGTAATGAAACAACAATTTAACCTATTAGACGTGAAAACGATTGAACGCTTTCCAACTCAACTTTACATCATATTAGAGAGGGCTGTCCCGAATGTTTTAAAATTTTTATTACTGTTACCATGGTAATAAGACTTGAAAGTAATATTCATGCAACAGAACTAAGCTTGGTATGTCAGTAGAAGAGTCATTTTTCTCAATGGTTTGTAATTGTAATTTGTAATGTGGAATATCTATTAAAATCTGTTATGTGAACTAAGATGGTGCCCATTTCTTGTAAATATATATATTTGTGCCCATCAACAATGTAACTTTGTTATCTTGAAAATCCTTGTTGCTAGAACAAAAATGTCCCCAATAGACCAGTTTCTCAGAATATCTACAGATATACAAATATTATTCAAGAAAAGACAGAGGGCACGGGTCATATTCATGGACCTCACCAGTGCATTTGATACCGTTTAGCACGACGCGACGGTCTCTTATACAAATTGTTTAGACTCCAACTTCCAACTACCTACATTAGGTGGATAGCAAATTTCCTAAAAGGCACAACAATAAAAATAAAATTCCACTCTGGCCATAGCCAGGAGATTTCCATCAAAAGATACGTACCGCAGGGAGCAGGCCTCAGCCCTATACTATATTTGTTATACGTTAACGATACTGCAATTCCTACATAACCACGTACAAAACTTGGACTATTTGCAGATGATACTGTATGTTGGACCTCAGGCAGATCTACTGTGGATCTCATCCGCAATTTTCAAACCATTTATCATCTGGTGCAACACTTGGCTAACTAGACTGATGAAAGGATGACCTTTAAAAAAAACATATAAAACACCTCCGCAGTCAAGGATTACAAGTATGTTCATTACTACATTCAACTTTTTACAATTGACAATATTTAATCAAAAATAAAGATGTATCTGTACAAATCAATTATTAGAGCCATCATCACATATGGGCATCAGTTATTCAGCTCTTCAATAGACATTTCTTCTTTACTAAAAATAGAACGTGTTACAGTCAGATTCTCCTTCAAACTTTGGAAACATAACATCATCACTCTCTACAATACTTCAGGACTTTTAGTACCATTAGATGAACATATGAGAAACTTACAACGGAAATATTTTCAAAATGAAGAAACCAACAATTTTCTAAAACTAAATATAGACAAAATCAAACTTGAAGACCAAAAATTTCGTATAATAACTTTACCAGGAACAACTCAAATTATTGAATACCTGATAAACAATGAACAAAACAAGAAAATGGACAAGTAAATACTAAGAACGATTGAAGCGGCCAAGGCTGACAGATGACAACATACACTCCAATGCATTGACTTCCCTGATCAACCCTCATTACCAAACTATACCTCCATCTCTCGTCAAAAAATCTTAACCTGACCATCAGTACGCCATTGACAAAACAAGACATTTTACATTGGACGAGAGCAGCTAGGGTTAGCTACAAGTCCCTCCCTTTGACTTATGCGTTAAGCTAGGGTAAATTAACACTGTGCTTGCTTGCTAATGCATTACTAGCAATGCAACAAAATTTTTGAATATGTTCATCAATCTTATTGCATATATAACTTCAAATTGCACTGAACTGTTCCAGCAAAAAATAAACCTTAAAACAAATTAAGAAAAAGCCTATACTTGTTTCTTAATTCAGTGAAATAAAATGGTAAAAGATGTCTCATATTCAATATCTTAAGTCTTTTATACATACAGGGGTGGAGTTTGATCCACTTCGCTCGTCAATGAGACAACAGATGTAGGGGATGAAGTCCTCACACTTGAGAATCCGGTAGCTGTTGTGAAAGGGAGCTCCGGGCTCCAAACACTTTGAAATAGACATATAGCAGAAGGCGACGTCGGGCTTACTGGGTCTGACTTTGCTGAGCCAATCATAGATCATCTTTCACGTCATGCAGCGGTTCCGCTGGATTCAATAAGGCCAGCCAACAGTCGTTCAAGCAGTTGAAAACCCAGTGCTTCTCTGGAATTGGGCAATCGCTCGGGCGAGGTTTATTGTCTCTGTTATAACGTGTGTGTGTTTTTTTTTTAGCTTTATCGTGGGTCAGTAGAATTTTTATTACATTTAATGTTATTTCAGTAAAGGACCTAGACCAAGTGTGTTTGAAGATATTGAGCCGATTAAACAGTTTTTATGTTCATGATCTCTCTCTCTCTCTCTCTCTCTCTCTTTACATACCGAATATGGAAGTAGGATGGTGGAGTCTGGATGAGAAAGTCTAGTGTTTATTAGTTCATTAATTTTACACTAATGAGCTGTTCAGATATCTATGGTATTCCGTCCGTTAAAAGAAAAAGAAGTGTGGAATGCAGTAGCCGCGATGTTAATTCAAGGTACTCTCTCGGCATCTGCATGATGTGATCCAGGAAAGAGGAACCAAAATAGTTCTCTGACAGTATCTCACAGGATCTGAACCACGAACTATCGACTATTGGGCAACCATGGCGATGTATTTCTATTCTTAGGAAGGGTTCATTTTATTTTACACTTGTATTACAAACGAACCACTAAAAATTTACATATAACACTCATTCCGACAGTGAAACTATTCAATTATTAAAATTAAACAATTAAGCAAACAGTACGATGCTGACATGCTTATTATATTAAACTATATGTAAAAATACGACCTGATTTATTGATGTAATCCATGTTTGGAGCTCGTGTTACAAAACGTAAACCATTTGTTACAAGGTTTCTGACATTGTTTCGTTAAAATTGACACGTCTGCGCTGTTATATTCATTTGTAAACACGAATACATTCATACTAAGCTAATTATAGCAATGTTTGTCTTTTGAATTAACAAAGCAACAAACCTTTATGTAACAGATACGCATTTCTCTTTGTTCCTCGATGCATAGTATTTCAAAGTAATTAATTAGCGTAAAGCTACGTTTGTACATTCATGAACAACGAAATATTGAACTTTATTGTTTCCCTGTTTAGCTATTGAATACTTTGGAACCGGAAAATAAGCAGAGAATTCATTTAAGGTAGCTGAATATTTATGATCAAATTTCACATCGTATTTGTATTTCTCCACAACTGCACAATGAATTGAAAAGCTCAACGAGTCTGTGTTCTCAGTTCAAAATACTAGTTTTGAATCCTAGAGTCACTAATTGCTTTCGCACCTATTCTATCAGGAAATTACCGAGCCGTCGTAGCTCAGTGGTAGAGCGTTGTGGTAGCATTTGGGAGGTTGTGGGTTCGATCCTAGCGACCGACCATCCGGACTAAGATTTTCCCAGGGTTTTTCCTCAGTCACACGAGGCAAGTGCAGGGATGGCATCTTCAATATAGGCCCTGACCGACACCTTCCCGGACCCTTTCCCCTTCCCGGCCTGAGCCTTTGATGCCTAAAGGTCATAAATAACATTCTATCAGGAAATTGAATGGCATGGGGCCAACAATGGCAGTGTGTTTCCCTACCCCCCCCCCCCCTACTGTTGAATTCCGCAAACCAAAAGTGAAATTACTGCATTATGACTGTTATAAACAGTTATTTTTGTACATAGGAACACTGACACAAGATCCACAGTTTTAGAGCGTGGTGCACAGATTTCGCCAGGAGTCCGCCAGGTTGCGGCGGGGGGAGGGGGTAAAGTCAAAATTAGGAGGGTGTAAGGGCAGTTTTGCACGGTTTCATGATTTTTGACAGTAAAAAATTTAGTTCGGGTGTTGTCGAGAATTCGGGTGGTGAAACTCCTCACAGGGGGGCGGGGCATCTGGCGGAATCACTGATTGGGGGTGAGTAGTGTTTTGCAGTTATATTAACTTTTAACCGTACTTTAAGTTAGAGTTTTGTGCTCGAGAATTGGGAGGATGGCACCCTCTTATTGGTGAGGTCGGGAAGAATCCCTGTTAGATCTTGCATACAATAAACTTGTAATTTCTTCTGGCTGGCAATTTCTAGGAGTCACTCCTGTTCTAGATAAAAGGTTTCGAAAATGGTCATCATATTTCAAGTCTAAAGCTTTTCTCTCTTTTGATGTAGAGCTGGATTGCTAGTTATGAGTTTAAATCCCGGAAAAATATTTTGGGAAGAAATTCTCAGGGACTGTTTCCAGGGAAATCCACCAAAACGGGAGAAAGATGTTCAGATTCCAATACAAGAACTCATTTTCTTTTTGGTTTGGCTTATTACTGAATTATTTCCCGTACACAATTCCTCTTTAAGAGGAATGAGATTCTGCCTTCTTCCTAATAAGTGTACCACCCCCAAAATTCTCGAACATCTCCCACTTTAAAAAGTTTATGGTTGAAAATAGATAGAAACCTCTATGAAACTCTACTTAAACCGTGTTAAATTCCTCCAATTTTGATTTTATACCTCTGAAATTGGAAATTCTGGCAGAATCCCTGGTATACAGTAACATTTCCAGCTAATTTATGCACAACATCATTCATTTTGAATTTTATTAATGGCCTTAATGGACGGGATAGGGGAGGGAGGGGAAAGGAAGCGGGAAGGCGTCGGCCAGGGCTTAGGTTCAACCATTCCTCCATTTGTCTGGTGTGACTGAGGAAAAACCTTGCAAAAATCTTAATCGAGATGGTCAGCCCGTTGGATTGAACCCACGACCTCCCGAATGCTGAGCCGTTCTGTCATGCTGAACTCTACCACTGAGCCACGGCCGCTTGGTACCCACCACTCATGTTTTCTATTCTTTAATAAATTGTGACTTGTAGAGAATATTCTACTTCAATTTTTATTGAATGCGTTATTAAAAAAAAAACTTATACTTTTCTAAACCTAAAAAATATTTTAAATCTAGGCTGTAGGAATAAATCAGTAAACTCGAAGAAAGTTTTTATCTTCCCATTTATGGGAGGAATTTCATATACCGGAGGAAAAGATTGATATTTTCCCAATTTATATATACAGGGCGTATTTTTATGTGGGATAAACTTCACAGATGAGTCCGTGACACCAAAACAATTAAAATGTTCATACAAATAAAGGTACTATTTGGTTTGATTTTCGAGACAAGGTGTCCAATTTTTAACTCAAAATCGACTCTTGTCAATGGCAAATACAATATTGACTGATCATATTGTTTGTTCATCAATTCATCGCTACGTTCACTTGCTTACTATTTCTGACTTCATAGTGTACATTCAAAACAATCTGACATCAGGAAAGCTACCTCAACAAATACAGACGTATTTGTTGGGACAATTCCACGTGTCATCGCCGCAAACACGAGACCACTCCTGTAGAATCACGACCACGTTCACGTTCCCCACAAAACAGCCGAATACGACGTACTCCACCGTCATCACCACCTTCGAAATGAATTCACAGGATCAATGACTTCAACTTAGGCAGTGAAAACGCAGCGATGGTCATCAACAATATTGAACAACATCCAGAATCAACTCGCAATAATACTAGTAATCGTCATTCATATCTTCTGACGAATTTTGACACTAAATATCAACAGCCTCAACTACTTCTTCAGCAAATCACCAAATAACAACCACGAAATAGCATCGAACGCATAATCCCTACAAGGAACGGAATCGTCCTAAAATCAGCAGGTCCAAACTTCGCTACCACAATTAGAAATAGACACTTTCTCTAAATATTTGGAAGAAACGCAAATCTCACTACATTCGATCAGAAACCACTGAAACAATCTCCACCACCTCTTAAACCGGCAGCACTATCAGTACTTATACGGGGCGTTGAACTTACACTCAGCCAGAGAGAAGTTGAAAGCGAACTCAGAGGAAGGCACAAAAGTACTTCCGTATCATAGCGAAAAACGGACAACCAACATACATGATCAAAGTTCTGACACCTAACCAAGAAACCATAGACAATCTTCTTAACAGCGCGTAGATATATAAAAAGAGATACTATCACATCCGCCTCTCCTCTACCGTTAAGGTGGGAAAATTTCAAGTCTACAACTCACATCATACATCAAAATGCACGAACAAAATCAAATGTGGTTACTGCACTGGTTCACATTCTACGAAAACCTGCCCGAACCTCAAACAGCCTCCAACATGCAACACCTGTAAAGACAAGCATCCGACGTTTAGTTACAAGTGTAAAGCCAGACTTGAACCGGAACCTAGCAAACCAGAACTGACTGTACTCATTTGCGCATCAGAAACCAAAACTCAAGCAACTTCAACCATAACCTCTGCACAACAATACATCACTATGGAACAATTATTGATCTTCATTACAGTGACGCTTCAGAACATACATCCTTTCCAGCGCAATCACATCCTGCTGCAAGTATAACATGCAGCCAAAATCGCTCGCAACGTTAGCCTATACGCGACCTACTCTGGACCTTATGCACATATCAATGCACGAGCACAAGAGCAATCAGGCTAAACCAATCAGAAAATTCCTTTCCTCAATACGTCTTATCAAGGCACTGAATTTTCTGTTATAAACATCCGTTCTCTCTCTACCCATAAACCTCTCTTCACATCACTTCTTCTAGAATAACATATTACCGCCCATACAATTCATTTTATCTTCTAGAATAACACATCAATGCCTTCATGCTAAATGAAACCTTCTTAACACCCAAAATCCAATCTAAAATACCGGGCTACATTCTTGTAAGACACGATAACAATGCACCAGTACTACGACCAACCGGAGGAACGTTAATCGACTTCTCCCCCACAACAGCTTTACGACAATTTTTTACCTCCACGCCAAAACCTACCGTAACACCTGATTCTGACCTTACACTGCAAACAAAAACATCTTACTCGGATAGCCTATCCCATTAGACTTCACATACATATCAATTTCAGATTTTACATAATCATGGCCGACATCAACATACATAGCCGATCCAATAGAGACAGAACAACCTTTCAGAATTTCATCACACAACAAACCACGGGCGCCATTCATCATATACCAAACAACACCCGTCCTATCTCCAACACAAGACATTGTCATTTCACCCTCCAACTTATACAATCACTGCCACATTGAAGCCCTATACCTTCTTACCTGTGCAACTTACACTACATATCCTTCGACCATACCCTTATAGCCCTATCACCCTGAAAATCCCTTGAATTTGACCTAGCAAACTGGAACGCTTATGGAAACCAAATCCAAAACAACGTTACCAAACTTGAACTTTGCACAGTACACGAAATGTACTCTAAGCTTGAACACATCACAAACACTATACAACATGCATCCAACAACCTCATCCCTACCTCCACTACGTATCCCTATCAACCCAACCTTTCTCCACAATACATTCTAGTAATCACACGTTCACGACAACTATACAGAGATTATAAAAGAACACAGAATCCTGACTCCCTAAAACTACATAGACAATTCCAACATGTCACACATAATTACATTAAAGCATACAAACTCCGTCAGTGGATTAAAACATGCACAAAGCTAGCCGACACCACACATCCGACAAATTACTAGAAATGCTTTAACGCCCTTACAGGAAAGTACACAAAAACAACATATCAGATATTACAATACACAGACGAAGATAAAGGCAATACTTTTGCCAAATATCTTCAATCCACATTTACCTCCACTCCATACATCAATCCATATTACCGACACCCAGCCGAACGCCTAAACATAGCCTCTCCACACCTCCAACCGAAAATAGCACACACCTTCCCTGATCACCCACTTGCCACACCAATAACACTAGATGGAATCACAGTCATACTTGCACGCAAAAGACAAATAGCAACCGAACCTGACAAAATAACCTACCGTCACTTCAAGGAAGCACTACTCCAAATGTAATGCTCGTTGCACATTCATCCTCGGCACAGGGTTTATTCTACCTTGGGAAACCTCACAAACCTTCATGATCCTCAAACCTAACAAACCTGCTCACGCCGTATATTCTTATCACACCCTATCCAACTATCCTCGACTTTCAGTAAATACTATAAAAACCATACTTAACCATACCTCACCAAAACCATACTTAACCAATACAACACCTCGAAAACATCCTGTCTAGTCCTTTTTGATCTCGAAAAAGTTTTCGACAAAGTTTGGCCTTTCTCCATAAACTCCGACCCTTTAACATTTCCATCAAGTGCCTCTGTTTCATTTTCTTTTTTCTAACTAATCGACTAACATATGTAACTATCAACACCAGCACATCTCACCCAATTTTCCTAAATTATGTTCCTCAAGGATCCGTCCTACTCCACTCCTATATCTCCTCTTCGTTGCCAATCTCTCTCGACTGCCACAAAATATCCACATTTGTTAGTATGCCGATGATATGGCCTCCTAGCACTTAGCAAAACAATCCAACACATAAATATTACCATGAACACCGCCATCTAAATATTCACAAACTGGTATAGTAAGTTGGGCCTTACCATTAACCCTAACAAAACACAATCCATCAAACATTGTTTCCGCATACCCATCAAAACTAGCACTCATCGTACAGCAACAACCTATTATTCTTCCAAACAAGCTACCTATCTAGGAGTCATATTCGATCACCATTTGACCTGGTGACCCCACCTACGGAAGATAGTAACCAGAGCCACTTCCCCTTTAAACCTATTGAAACGCCTGATTGGAACCATCTGAGGACTTAATCCTGAAACCATCCTAACCACCTATAAAGCCTTCCTCCGACCTATCCTCACATTCGGACATACAACATGGCGTTCAGCCGACGACCAGACATATCACAAACTTCAAGTTGTGAAACGACACGCGCTTCGGCTAGCTTATCGCATAAAACTTCCCAGTCCCACACAAAAACTCTATGAACGCATAAGCTTCCCTCATCTATTGCTACATATAGAAACACTCCGCACCAAGTACTTGACCAAACGATTTGAAACACATTACACTCTGTAACATGACATTATCACACAGCACCAACGACAACCCATTCCAAATAGTTCACCAGTTGTCCGTTAGATGTCGCTACTGTGCTAACGTAGTTTTAAAGGTAAAAACGCAAATTAAAGTTTCGGAAAGAAGTTTAATGTTTGCTATTATTGGTACAATATCATTTAACTTTGAGAATATTTATTATTGTTACTCAGTGTGTAATTACATATTTTTGTTGTAATTAAGTAATGTCTGACATTTAGTTAATGAGTCAAGGAACAAAGAGATATGTTACGAAATGATGTGTAGAGTGAATATGTATTTATCGAACTCTAAATAAACGTATTTCAAAGTTCATCTTTTGCATTTCTCTTCGTGGTGTTTTAAGGAGACAATATTATAGAGTGCCCAGATCGTTCCAAAGCGCCGCAGCAAGGTACGTACAACAGAATAAGTCAGAAGGTATGTTCATCAGGCGCTTCCGAAGTTCAGAATCATGTTCTAACGGTTCTTGCGACAGTGACGTCACGGGCGGATAGCACATAGGGAACCTTTCAATAAGCGGAGGGAAAATAATTTATTATTGCCGTTTGAGTGCAAATTTTTTGATACAATAACAACTGTTACAATCTGCAATATATAGGCTATAAAATAAAAAATATTTTGCTTCAATAGCTGTAGTAGTTTCAGAGCTGCAGCCTGTTATTTGATTTGAATCGTCAATTTTTCATCAGTTTATAATGAAAAATATTTTATAAAAAAAATTTGAATGGGAATTTTTTGATGCAACAAAAACTGTTATAATTTGCAATATATGGACTATAAAATGAAAAATATTTTGCTTCAATAGCTGCAGTAGTTTCAGAGCTGCAGCCTGTTATTTGATTTGAATCGTCAATTTTTCATCAGTTTATAATAAAAATAATTTTATAAAAATCTTTTGAATGGGAATTCTTTGATACAAAAATGACCACTTTCCCCACCCAAGATCAACATTTTCGACACCCAAGATCAAAATTTTTGCTGTCAATTCTTCAGTTTCTTTGAACATTTTAAAATGATGATGAAGGGTGTTTAATAATCAGAAAGGTGGTTAGACTGGAAAAGAGCGAACATATTCCACAAAATGTTCATTTTATTCTATTTCTTCTTTCTTTTGATCTACTTTGTTATGTTCTTGAAGTTTATACTGATTTTTTTTCTTAAGCTTATGTCAATTACAAGGTCTTATTATTGATTCACTGTGTACATGTTATACTAGCAGAGAAACCAGCGAGTTGTCAGTATCATAAACAAAAGAAAGCAGTGTTATAAACTTCACGAAAAATTCGGGAAATGGGATGAAAAAATAAATTTAAGAAAATCAATTTTTCCTTGCTTTTTTTTTTTTACCCTAAAGTCCTGAATGGGCCTTCAGACGATAAGAAAGGTAAATTCCTTATAAACTTTTGCCCATTCTTAATACACCATTAAAAAAATATCTTTACCAGTCAAGGAAAAGATTTAAAACTTTCGTGGTCCATCAACACCACGGACTATGTGACTATGTTGATGGACCACGAAAGTTTTAAATCTTTTCCTTAACTGGTAAAGATATTTTTTTAATGGTGTATTAAGAATGGGCAAAGGTTTAGCAAGGAAAAATTGATTTTCTTAAATTTATTTTTTCATCCCATTTCCCGAATTTTTCGTGAAGTTTATAACACTGCTTTCTTTTGTTTATGATACTGACAACTCGCTGGTTTCTCTGCTAGTATAACATGTACACAGTGAATCAAGAATGAAAACATGGAAATGTAAAATAAAAGATTTTTACATTCTTTTTTCTTTAGTTCACAATGGTTCGTGGTGTCCTCAAATCTTGCAACGTTAATTTAACTTATTTCCTTACGTCACACAATGATGAAATTTGCACAGCGACGTAAGTCGGGCGACAATACAATATTCTATTGTTACATTCATATAGTTTTATATTTTTAAAGCATATTATAATATGTCTTTTTAATATGGACTTCTTTAGCCCAAAATAAATACTAACCTTCAACTATCTGTCGTTTGACTGGTTGCAGAACGCTTTAGGATTTGGGTCAGGAAACATTAGCTTGAGAAAAACTATACGAACACAGAAATAACTAAAAAATAGAGACATACTTTTCTTATACAATTCGTACTAAAAAGTGAAAAATAATTTTGTTTACGAATAACTAAAAAGAAAAGCATGGGGCGCGCCAATTCAAGAACTTATAAAGTGACTGTATATTAGAGCGCACGCCATGCTTCTCTTTTTAGTCATGCATAAAAAAATATTTTTCACTTTTTAATAGGTACATATTGTTTTTAAAAAAGTATGTCTTAAAAAGTACTTTTTACTCACATCGCTTTGAGTAAAAAGAAAATCTGAAGTAACTACTGAAAGGTTATTTCTGAAGCATCACATTTCATAGAGATGTCTGATAGGTTTACTGTAATCAAAATAATCTTATCCGTACAAGGAAAACATACGACACTAGGAATTTTGAAAGGAGTGGAAATTTTATTACAAGCAAAAATTTATCTTTTATACTGCAATTTTTCCTTATATAGATATACAGATGCTTATCAGAATAATGGAAACACCTGTAGTTGGCAACACGGCAGATGTATGGGTTGGCAGTGGTGTCGTGGTGACCGCAGCGCCGGACTGCTGGTGGTGGTGGTGTGTTAGGTCGGTCTCCATACTACGTCAGGCGTCGTGGAACAGGAGTGTGCAGTGGCTGCAGCAGACGGAGGTAGTGTAAAATGGGAGACCTCTCAGAGTTTCAAAGAGGGCAAATTGTTGGTGCGCGGTTATGTGGAGTGAGTGTGACGGCAGTGGCTAGTGTGTTAGGTGTGTCGCCAGGGACAGTGTCGAAGGTGATGACGGCCTACACAACACACGGGAAAACCACATCGGGGAAGCGGAACAGTGGGCGGAAGAAAAGCATCAGTGACAGGGCACGCCGGGTATTAAAGCGCATTGTCACGCGGAACCGTCGTGCCACTGCGGCGCAAGTGACGGAGGAACTCAATCAGCACCTCCCCCAACCTGTTTCGACAATCACAGTCCGCCGCGAATTACATGACATGAACTTAGGGGGTCGTGTTGCACGGGCCAAACCTCTCATCAGGGACCAGAACGCTCTAGCACGCCGCAAATGGTGCCGCGACCATGCAACTTGGACCGTTGACGACTGGAAACGTGTGGTATGGTCGGATGAGTCACCATTCACCCTATTCCAAACCACGGGCCGTGTTTATGTGTGGAGAAGCGTATGATCTGCAGTGTCTCCGCCCAACTGTGAAACATGGCGGCGGCACGGTGATGCTGTGGGCCGCAATATCATGGTTTTCATTGGGTCCTGTGGTCACACTTCGCGGACGCATCACTGCCAACGATTATGTCGCAATTTTAGGAGACCACTTGCATCCTATGGTCCGGATGTTGTTCCCGGACAATGACGCCATATTCCAGGATGATAATGCACCCATTCACACAGCTGGAGTTGTTGCAGCGTGGTTTGAGGAACATCGGGATGAAGTTCAACACCTCCCCTGGCCCGCCCAATCCCCAGATCTCAACATAATTGAACATCTGTGGTCCATCTTGGAAACACGACTCCGGCGACGATTTCCACCTCCATCCTCTCTCACAGAACTGGCCGATGCCCTGCACGAGGAATGGTGTAATATTCCACTTGCTACCATTCACGACCTCTATGCCTCCATCCCACGTCGCATCAAGGCTGTTCTGAAGGCGAAAGGTGGCCCGACACCATATTAATCTGGTAAGTTGCACTTTCGTTCAGGTGTTTCCATTATTCTGATAAGCATCTGTATGTGGCAAGGCTACTGAATTTATATACTCTTATTCCTTATTATATAAAAAAAAATCCCATCCAAACAGCCATAATAAATTATTTAAGGATAAAAAATTCACTATCCAACTCAAATAACAGGCCGTAGCTCTGAAAGTACTGTAGCTATTGAAACCAAATCTGTCTCATATTCTAGGCAATATAGCGTAGATTATAACAGTTTTTTGGTTTATCAAAAATTCCTATCCAAAAGGCCACAATAAATTATTTCTCACCACCTCTTAAGAAGTTTCCTATGCGCTATCCGCCTGTTACGTAAAGGAGGCGTGGTTTCCGAAGGGACACGAGCGCACTCCGAAGTTCAGATGAACAGCCCCTGCGCCGCAGCATCTTTATGACAGTTGTATCTACGAGTTGAAGAAAGCAGCGGTAGCCACACTGCGTGGAGCAGACTTGGGGAACCCAAGCTACTCGTAATTAGGAACTTTCATTAACCACTAATTCAATTTATTATTTCCAATATTCTAAGAGTCAAACAGGACCCAGCGACCTATGAGATATAGCTGGAAGCATTTGTCACAGTATTATAAGTATTATATTTTGAGAAGCCGCTCAGCGACGACAATCACTAGTATATTACACTCTCCACAATCTCAATATTCAATATAGAGCTGCATAGATTATAGCCAGTGAACGACGTTCTCCGCCTTGGCTAGTGAGCCCCCAATTCCCCGCGGAGCTGGGAATAACGGGGAAGTAGGATACTGCGATAATAGTATCAGTCTGCGCTCACGGCTGTGTTCACGAAAGGGCCTCAATCGAATTCACTCGGCCTGAGCCCCAGTTAGCCTTACGCCGCCACTGCCTGTGTGTGTGCATTATTGGTCTATAATATTATAGAAATTTGATCTACGGGCTTGAAACTGTAATTTTTATAAGATAGTAGGTCCGAATATGGCCCACCTTAACTTTGTTGATTTTTTTTCACTAAGACTATTTATTCGTGCAAATCGACTGAACCATTGGCAGACTATTTGGACAAATGAAAAAAAGAATCTGCTTTCTAGAAATGACATAAAAATATAATAAATCGAAAACTAAAATTTTGCCAGTGGCCCATATTGGGAACATGGTGTTCCCAATATGGTCCGATTTAGAAAATAACAGCGTATGGCAGAAGTAATGTGCAATCTTTCTGTATTACTCATATATGCTACATACTGATAGATATACATCAGAAGCATACATAATTCACATGGTATTGCGAAATCAAAATTTCAAAATGTCAAAATTGGTGAAAAACAAGTGAATATTCAAGAAGAAAATATATAAGTAAATAAGAAAAAGTGTAACACAAACCAAGAAGTTTAGAACGTCACGTCTCACATGAGGGACAAAGAAATGGTCCGTGATATTGAGCGGTGATTTAGCTCTCCATGAACGTATTTGTGCTACGACATGCAAAGATACATGTCTGTAACCTTGTCTGCCCGACAATGGTAACAAAACCAAGATTCACAAGACTTGGAGCAACTCAGTGTTGGTACTTCAGGACTATTAGAAGCAGTTGCTGAAATTCTGGTCGTTTTAAACGTGATGACAATTGCTTTGTTTTGGTTTTAATCTTCTTATTTTGTATTGGAATTGATAGCTTCCCGGCATTATCTTAATTTTAATTACTAAATATTATGATGATGAGAGTTCAGTACAAACATTTCAAATACCCAATTCTTTCATTTTAAACAGTTATGGCTGCATTTTGCTCAATATGGCAGTGGGCCTTATTGCGCTCTATTGACCTCTTTACTTTTTCTGGCGCCTGCTAGTTACACAATGAAATACATTGCGTCATACACATTTTATGTTCACGTATGCTCACATAGCTACATTATCCATGCATTATATTGATTAGGTTTTCAACAATGGATACTGAAATGAAACATTACTTACTTTGCTAAAATAACAGCAAAATATTTTCTTGCTCAATATGCCACTTCAACTGGAGCTGCTGCTGCTCACGCCAGTCGCAGACAAATGAGTCGCGCAAAAATGAGGATATAATTTACGGTGACATCTAGTAGCACCAACGGAAAGTTGCAGAGATCTGGGGTATAGGCCATATTGGGAACCCGGGCCATAATCGGTACACTTACCTTAGTTGTATTTGTATTATGTAAAATCATTTATTTCTTAATTGTTTTATTTTGATTAACTCAGACGATGATCTGGCAACAACGAAAAACAAGAATTTACACAAAAAATCAAAACAATTTGGGAAGAAATGTTCTGTAAAAACACCAAATGTGAAAATGACTGCGTGGAGAAGTTCAAACTTAGTGTTTGGTATATGAAAACATAATTGTGTTGCATGTTGAGGCAAGAATATTGTACAGTGATTTTTAAGATCGTTATTACGTGAAAATAAATGCAGTATGCAACGAAAAACGTTATTTATGTCGAAGCTATGGAAAAGAACTGATACTCAAAAAACAACTTGCAACAGATTTCAATAGAGAAATTGAAAGTCTTTGAGAGATCTCACATGGTACAAGCTAGTCAAACTCGTTTCACGAAACATCAAGTTCCCGACGCATCCATTTTAATTTGCCTCTTTAATCTTGTCTGTGCCATCCACGTGTCTTCCATCTTTGAAAGTTGGAGGAGGAGGAAAACCAAGAAGAGAAAAAGACGACTTTAGTCAACAGGAAACACCACATCCAGAGACAAAGTCATTTCCAAACAGCAAGGAAGCACCTGATTGCTCTCTCACTACCGTATATTGTCTGTCGATAGGATTACCTTCACTTTCTAAAGTATTGTTTCGTACAGGGATCGAAGATCAATAGGTTTTTAAGTTGTAAATTTAGGGTTGGGATATTCCCATGGGGCCTAGACATGATGCCAATAATTAAATAACACCAATTGTATTGACATCATAAAGTGATTTATGGTGATAATAATGATAATCTTTGTGATTGTTGTCTAAAAGTGGATCATTGTTGTTTGTTTTGAAGCTTAAGACAAACAAAAATGAAGGGGAGGAGGGGAAGGGATCTTCCTTTTTCTAAGGATGGTTATTTTAATTAGTTTTCAGTTGTATTATGATTTCATTTAATTGGCTTTCTTATACAAAATATCCTATTTCCGAACTACTGGTAGTAACTCCTCAGTCAAAAAAGTAGAAATATGAATTTGCTTACTTTACTCGCTATTACTCACTTATCGAGAGTGCTTTCGTAATTTTGCACGGTAGGCGTACTCCTTACGAGCCACACTGAAAAAAACTGTATCTTTGAATTGTGGGTACAAAATGCCGAATTTGTATCCACAATTTTTGGGAATCAGTGGCGAACCCAGTGTTGGGTTTATAAGGACGGTTCTTTGCTTCCCAGTTTTTTTGGGGGGAGAACAGATTAATAGAACAAAAAAAGGCTAGTAAAATATGAATCCCTGTGCCCGTCACTAATTCTAAAAAAAAATAGTGGGCACATTATACTGCCTATATTTCAGAGGCAGTGATGGGCACAAGGATTCATATTTTACCAGCCTTTTTTGTTCTATTAATCTGTTCCCTCCCTCTGAACCCAACACTGGGAAGCAAAGAACCGTCCCTCTAAACCCAACACTTGGTTCGCCACTGCCTCTCAAAAATTGTGGGTACAAAAATCGGTATTTTGTACACACAATTCAAAGATACAGTTTTTGCAGTGTACTTAAAGAAACTTGTAAAGCATATCAAAATTTTTGCAAGTGACTATTTTAGTGAAATAGATCAAAGTAGTATGTGAACGAGTATGTACAGAAATTTTTGTGATGTTCCTACCATGTATTAAGTAACTTTTGGCGCATCCTGTATGTCAGAAACTACCCTATTATTTCAAATATATTGCTTTAATCCATTTGGACCAAAAGAGTTTAAATTTTGACCTAATTCTCTTCTATAGAGTATACATAAACAAGTCCAGTTGCTTTTCAAATGCGTGGTATTTAGAACGTATATGTTTTTGTATAACATCGAGACTCTATGTGAAAATTCTCATCTTTGCATTTTTTCTAAACCCCAGCGACAGAATCATCCATGATGTCCTATTGAAATCAACCTAGATTCTTCTTTCGAATGTATTCGTTCAATCTTGGCTTTTACCTTACTATCAAACATTAGCATACGAATAACTCGACAAATCATATCTTTATTTTCCAAACACTTCTATTTAATAGTTACACCACCGCTATGCGCTCGAACATACCACACCACTTCTTCTTTCAACGGAATATTTACTGAACTTAAGACCTAAATGTCTTTCATTATCTATTATTTTTCTACACAAGATAGTTAACCTGTCCTCACATGTTCTAACGTCACCAATACTATGTGGAAATGAAGGAAACAAAGACAAAAGAATGGTTCCTTCATATGCTAACTTGTTTCCAGGAAAAGCTTGAAACCCAATAACTAAAACTTCTTCTCTAACAAGGATGTATGTGTTGATAAAATCTTCTTCCAAATGTACTTTTCTTTCCTTCCTTGACGACCCTGAGCTTCCTTTCAGTCAATTTCATTTGGATTGAATATTATTTATGAACTTTAGGATATCCTTGGCCGAGATAGATGATTGAAAAGGATGTGAGAAAAAAGTACGCCAATATTTAGTTTGAAGATACCATCCCGGCATTCGTTTGGTGTAACTGAGGAATACATTGTAAAACTTCACACAGGATGATAGGATTCGAATTTTAACCCAGAACTACCGAGCGGCCGTAACTCAGTAGTAAAGCATTCACAACGTTCTATGAAGGATCCCAGCGACCGCTTATCTTGACTGAGGCTTTTTCCAAGGTTTTCCCTAAGTTATACCAGGCAAATGGTACATACCAACTAGGACTTGGCCGACTACCTTGAAACAGCCTTTCCCACACCTTATCCCAGTCTGAGTCTCAGAACTTAGATCCCTTCCGAATGTGAAAGAAAGGATCTACTAACCGAACTAGGGACCGCTTGATTAGTCAATTTAAATCGGTTAACCTCCCCAAGTGAAGCTATCGGTTAACCGTCCTTGACGTTGACCTCTCCTTAAGAATTCGTTACATGAAAACTTTCCTCCTCATCAAACCTAACCAAGCAGAGTTGATCTCTCATCCCTATCCTACTAAATAATGTTATTCCCTGTTCCCTAAATCTTGCAAGTAAACCACATTACTAATTCCTTCGCGCCAACCATACAACTCTGGATTACACAATGCACTTATCAATCGTTGTTGCCCTTTTAATCTAGACAACAAACAAGTTCTTCAAGCAGTCAAACATTCTCCTCAGCAACAAGATTTAACAAAAGAAGATACAAAGACATATCATCCATGTTGGAAAACATGGCTTTGAATTTGGCTACAAATAGAGTACTTTTTAAAAAAAACTGAGATAAACATTCATTCGAGATGAGGAAGTAAAGAAACACTCTTATCATACTTCCGAAAGAGAGTAATAATGCGATAACACCGTTGTAAATATTAATTATTCTAGGTAATTTAACAATCATTAATATGCAACATTGAATTCTAGAAACAAAAGAGATTAAGTCAAAAAGAAGGATCTCAATTCTAAACTAATCATCTAGTTTGTGAAGTTGAGACGGATGGCGAAGGTGTGAGAGCGAGCAGAAAAAGAAGAAACAATGACAATGAAAGATGATGAAGGTGAAATACAAGACAGAAAGATGTGGATAAAATGAAAAAGAAATAAGGAAAAACAAAGAAAAGTTTTACCTAAAAAGACAGCAGCAATCGATTTGTTTACAGCCTCTAGTTAACATCAAACTGCAGGTCTCAAAATTCAGCAGCGGAAAAGAAAATAGGACAGGAAAGGCAAGAAGGAGAAAGACGTGAACCAAAAGAAACAAGATTAGGAAGTCAATAAAGAAAAATCGAAACCTCAAAATGTCTAAAGCAAAAAAAAAGTAGGTGACAATACCTTGCATGATGAAGACTTTACTGTTGGGTAATTGGGCCTTCGTTTCTAGTTGGTCGAAGGTCTTTGAATTAATTTCAAAGCAGGGAGAGGAAGAAGGCTAGATTAGATATCATGTCGTTCTCTAATTAAACCCCGTAACGTATACATTCTCTTCCTTCACCTTTCTCTCTCTCTCTCTCTCTCTCTCTCTCTCTTTCTTTCTCTCGTTGACAAATCCTCTCGTTCCGATTTCCATTTACGTTCCCTTTGTGAGCTCTATGAAACACCACATCAAAGTCTAAAACTGTCCTTGGGGGTCCGTCCTCAAGTATTTGGTTCAAGATGAAATTTCAAAATGGCTTCTTACTTCTTTACCCATTTGAAAATTATCTTCACCTCTGACTCTCTCTGAGTCTAATATTGTAAAGCATCGAAAAGGATTGACATTATATATATATATATATATATATATAATTTCTCAAATTATATATTTCTGAAATAGTAAATTTCTCAGATCCGTTGAGAAATTTTATTTGAATGAAGAGCGTAGCTTACCTGTAGTTTTGTTATAATTGCACTTCAACGTTAAATGTACGCTTGTTGGACACTTTTGGTAACACCTTCTTTCTTTAATATTAAACAGCTAAATCCCTAACACTCAATCTGGCAGTGAAAATACAAGACCTTGGATTAAAACACCGTGGGCTAGTTAACTTATTATCTATTGGGGTTTTTAGGAAAGAACCTACTAAAATTAGATAAGATAAGATAAAATTAATTTTATGGGCGGTAACAGCACTATGGCTTACACCCGTCCCTATATTAAGATTAGATAGAAGACGAAGGCAATAACACCCATGTATTTATAGAGACTAACAACAAGAACTTTAATACAAATGACTGAACGTAGAGAGAATCAAAATATATGACGGACGTGATACATAACAGAACCCAATTCTCATACCTCTATAACTGCGGCGATGAACCAAGTTTCTCTGCAACGGAGATGTAGACTTGGGTTGAACCCTCGGTCGTTCTTCGTACTTCAAGTGGCTTCTGGAAATAAGGACTTCTTTTCTTCTCAGCCAGAACTGCTCCGGACTGCTTAACTTTTTTCTCTCTATCCCGGCTGGTTCAGAGCTGAGTCGGGTCACATGATCGGAGACTTGTTCTCGTTGGTAAAACAATGTCGACGAGGCCTAGAGGGAGACTCCCTCAAGTATATAAAGGAACACTCATTATATGGACGTCTGTTACTAGTCAATGGCAGAACACTGTAAACCTACTTTTCAGCCAATCAGAGACGAGTCGGTGTTGATCGCACTTTGGTCTCTTATGTACTTTGAACTGTTATGTATGTTTGTACCTTGATCAATGTCTGTGAAATTGGATACGTTATTGCAACTTTTCTCCTTTCAAGCTTGTCCTTGACTGAAAACTCTTGTTATATTTTCTTAACTGTTTGGTCTTTGAATACACAGAGATGAGCTAGAATGATTGATTTACTGAAAACACTTTTCACTTCTTTTCTTTGATTAAATATGAGATTGGGTTATTTTGTAAAATAAATCCTATTCTTATATATATGAGCTCCTGCGTAGCCTGGTCGGTAGCGCGCTCGACTTCAGTGCGTGCGGTCCCGGGTTCGATTCCCGGTGGATGCTCAAAAATTTCTGTGTTGACCCAGCATTCTGAGGACAATTGGGGAGCTGCTGTGAATAAAATAGGTGGCGATCACAGTGAGAGCTTCGGCTCTCCTCTCCCAACCCGTCTGGTCAGCGTGGGAGCAGTAAGTAGACCAACTCCT
>JAGDQP010021122.1:20485-32210 GCA_022664845.1 Lepisma saccharinum | reverse complement strand
ACTAAATATTGTTTTACTTTGAATATAGAAAATAATCTTAGAATTCTTTGTGCCTTCTTACTTTTTCTATAAACCTATTAATAATATAATAAGAACGCACAAAATGTGACTCCCCAGTACCATACAGTGTATTCTTAACATTTCCCAGTTGACAAACTTTCGAGCTTTTTCGTTGATTTTGGGAGCTCTCCAGCAAGATATAAACATGTTTGATGCTCAATATCTCGAAAATAACGATTATGCACTTCCGTACTTGTTCCAGAAATCGCCACAATTACAAAGGAAGAATACATTCTTTAGTTATTGCCTACATTGTGTCGAATTATAATTCGACTGCAAAACTTCATAATTAACGATTTTTGAGTTATAAAATCGTTATAATCCGACTGCATAATGCAATTTCTATATTATAATAAAAAGGCATAAAATCAACAATTCCGAATAACGAACGCCCTTTAAAATTTTCATGGCTCTTCAACAATTACAAACTTTCGTATAGTTCCGTCTATCTCCGCCTCCGCGGTATAGTAGCTAAGGTTGCAGACTCCGGATCCACGAAAATTCCAGTTCGTTACTAGTCATCGCTGAGGAATATAATTCCTTCAATTCGTGACGGATTTAGGACATATAAAATAAATACAAGTAAATTCAGACAATACAACAGAAGACTTGTAACATTAAAAGCTTATGATACAAATTTGAATGTAAGACTACTTCCCGAAGCCAAGGCTTTTCTACGCGCTCTTTACGATTTTTGCTTCTCAGCTTTTAATCCTAAAAGACTGCAACTCAATTTCTAGAGCACTCTGTGTAACTCCATATTCATGCCACATTTATTCTTGCAATCATAGAAATAAAAAAAGAAAGAAAGTACACCTACCTTTCACTCAGTAAAGAAAGAAAGTTATTATTGTTGGCATCACTGGTAACAATATCTCACAAAAAAAAAAAAAAAAAAACTGAATCATATTTGAGACCATTGCATACTGTACGAGTAAGTGCTACAGTATCTTACAAAGCTTTAACTTCGTGAATACTCAATAGTCATCACAAGAAATGTTTTATCGTCGTATGAAAGAACTTGTTACACTAGTAAACAGAGAAAGGTTTATTAGTTTCGAGTTCAATTCACAGATTTTGTGTTAAGTGTAGAACTGGCAGATATTTTTATCAATAATTTGTCCGTTCAGATGAATACATCGTACTAACAGTTACTTAGAAAGAAATCTATAATATAAAGCCGTCTTTTGGTCTTCATTCACTGGAATTTGTCGAATGATAAATCAACGTTCTTTAAAACTTTACAAAAATATATATATTTAATCCTATATTTGCCTTAGGGTATTATACCTTTTTGATAATTTAATGGAAGTTCTCAAAACATAAACTGCAAAACTGTCAGTTGAATTTACTGGTCTGCAACCAGCCAGAGACTCCATGAACAAACTTTTCCCGGATCTGTCTGTACCTTCTTCCATCACTCTTCTAATTAAGCACTGCAAACAACATTCTTAAAAAAAAGTAACAATGTTTTTGAAGTACTAGATATTTCCTTCATCCAACAATTCTAACAACTCGGTGGCTACAGGCCTGTATTTTGTGTGTGCGCTAAAGCAGTGGTTCCCAAGTGACTTTATGAAGTACGATGGTTTGCAAAATCTTTTTGCACATCTTGCGGCTGCTTTGACTGGTCTTTCTTTGGTACCAACGATACAGTTTCCATAAAAGCTTGGGAACCGCTAATATAGGGTAAATTGAAAATAAATGAAAACACTTATCTATAGATTTAGTTTGCACTGTGTATTTTTTTCTTTTGTTTCTGGCTTAAAATTATAGGTTTTCTTTTGTTTTTTAAAATATTACAGATTACAGCCATTTACTTAACCATCAACTTGTACAGAGAATGCAGAGAAAAATTGTACAAATAAATATATAGAATTATTCAAGAACTTTTCTTTTTTCTCAAAATTCATGTACCTGTTTTTTTTTTGCTCTGTTTTCTTAAATGTTACATTTTTTGTTAATAATTTTTACACATTTCTATTTTATTATCACATTAGCCAGCTTAGCAAGTTCCTTTTAAACTTGTTCAGCTGAGGAACCGATGTCAGGTCATTATAGAACAGTACAAAAATGGAGAAAATTACATATCTTTCTTGGCGATGGTATAAAGGAGGAGGGAAAGTTTTGACAAAGGGGGACATAGGAAACAAAAAATAGATATTTTTCCCAAACAGTTTCTCAACATGACAATGCACAGGCACATCTGAGGCGTGCGTTTTTTATTTGTAATAATAAAAGACTTATTTGTTTTCTGGGTAAACAACAGTTTTGAGGGAAAGTGGGGGTAGGGGGACTTTTTCCATTCAAGGAAAAAAAGACACTTAAATAACAAGTCAACAATAATAATATTTAACACACATATATAATTTCTTTTCATTTAGTTCAGACATTATATACATAACATAAGCCCAAATCTGAATATTTGTACAATTTAGTTTCGAATCCATCATGACACAAAAACTATGCAGTTGAGGAAATTTTTGCTATAAATTTTGTAGACCAAAATGTTTTATTTATTTAACCAATAACAGAAATAACAATAAATAAATATATTTTGTTATGTATGTGTGTGTCAAATGTGTGAATTTGGGCTTCTGCTCGTATATATATATGAATATATAAAGTGTCCACATATTTGAGAGTTATTTAGCCCTCTCTCAGAAACAAATGCGCACAAAAAACGTATAACATTATTTGTTAAAATTTTTATTTTTAAATATAATCTGTTTTAATGTACCTAATTAACTATCTATATATATATGTACAATACACAACTTTTTTTTAAAATTTTAATCTATACTCTTCAAGTTTCTTTGTTTGAAAAAAAAAACATGGCGTTAGGCCTAGAAAATTTGTACACTTAACATGTTTTGTTAACATATTTTTTCTTTCTTTTCAAAATCTCTCATCTTTGCCCCCGGTATATTTTTTTTTACACAAAATCTGGAAAAACCTTCGTGACAAAGTCCCAAGAAACAACATTAGATATATATATATTTCTCATCTCTGAAAATACAAGGCAATATTTTTCACTAACATTTAGTGTGTGTGTATTTTTTTTTTGTAATGTTTTTTTTTTAACATTTTAATTCAATGAGCTGATTGATTAGAAAAGGATCGATTAGCACCAACAAACAGCGTTAACAATTGACACTAGAATTTATCATACAGACTGTGGTGATATGAGAAGTTAATTTAGGTGAACAGAAATAACCACAAATTGTACTAAGGAATAAACAAAGGTGTTTCCTTTTTAAAAGAAAAATAATTATAAGGGAAAAACAGACGAGGGATATCTTGTGCATGGGCTAGCTCTTTTGGTAACTTAGGGAGACTTTGTAAATCACTGGGTAAGATGGTAGCAGAACAGGGGGTAACATGACACATATTTATATCATTATATATACAATAACATTATTATTCTTTTTCAAATAATAAGATAGCATTCTTCATTGAAAAACTATGGTTCGGTTCAATGGTAAGGCAATCCCTATTAGTTAAAATTTTTGTTTCAAATGTGTGATCGTTCTCTGGCTTGTACCTTAATGTAAATCATTAACCATATTGTTTGAACAAATATAGAAATAAAAGCTTTGTTCTAACTAAAAGAAGATCCTGGCTGTCTGAACACAACTGGACAGGGAAAGGGAAATTTAGATAGTAAAGCCAATTATTTTTTTTCCCGAAGTTCCTTTCATACTTTTTCTGCACGGCATTTGCGAAACAACTTTATACTTATGAAGATAATACTATTTACCTTAAATTCAGGCACTCAAATAAAGGAAGGTAGTTATCAATTTTTTTTAGTACCAGACAATAGTTTCCCTTTTTTGTCCAGTAGTGTACATGTAACACCGTACAATACTTTGACATCTGAATATACTGTTTTCATTCCAAATTTTAAAAGATTTTTCTATTCTTAAAGTCAACAATGGAACAAATGAGATATATTGTTATAAGATAAAATACGAAAGAAGAATCCACGAATCTATGGTAATACTACAGAATGTGCACTCACAATACGTTTAGTGATAATACTGCTTGAAATGTTGTGGGGGAGGGAGTCACAGACAACCAAAATACTAAAATAATTTCATATTTTGTTAAAATAATATGCCTAAGAAAAATTATATTATATATTTTAGTTAATAGAACATAATTAAGAAACTGGCGACGAGCTTTACACAACTGTAACCCCCACGGAAATACTGACATTTTGTTTCACTGTATGACGATAAAAGCCAAACGATTTGATAACGATTAGAAATAACGATTAATAAGTCAGATAGTGTTTTGATTGGATATTTTTTCTATTTCGTAGTATTTTTGGAGGGGGGACATTTTGACTTGCCATTACACTGTGTCTTATTTTTATTTTGTAAATGTTATCGCCAAATGACAAAAAAAAAGTTAAATTGTTACTAATGTGTTTTTCAAGCAAAAAGGCAGCTTTATTTTCTATTTACTTTTCAAATGTGAATACGATTAAAACAAGGAAATGAGTTCTTTTTCAATCTAAAAATATGTTTTGTAAGTAAGAATTTTGTACGATCAGTTCAATTAATAAATTCAATATTACATGCAATCAGTCAGGAAGGGGATGTATAAATGAAAACTGTGTGAACTTAATTCTGACTTATTGTTTCGAATCTCAGGTATTAGTTTTTTCAAGTGTCAGATTACTGTAGAACTTGGTTTTTACGTGTAGAGCACAAAAGCTCTACATTGAGTATAACTTTTAATATAGTACATAAGTTATTTTTTTTTTCGTTCTATACAGTAGTGTATATTCAAGTCAGCATGCAAAAACCCAAAATATAATTGCCAATAACTATTTTTCGTCTTGTTGCACGAATTCAAACCATACGAAAGAAAATATTTTAGATTTGGTAAAACACAGTGCAATAGATCATCGATTATCTTCTGAAAATAGATTTCATTCAATAAATAATTACTCATTTTTTTTAATACAAGAAATTATATTATACACTTAAAAATATTCACATAGTGATTTAAAGTGAAGGATTTGAAATACAACTATCACAAAATGTATGTGCGTAACTATCTACAGGATAGTGATTATAATCTTTTAAATATCAAGATTTTTTTTTCTATTAATGTGGTCCAACTGGAAAGAGTTTCCGAAAATACATTTCATAAAATTAACGAACCAAAAAAGCTTGATTCGTTTATACGAACATACGATTCGCTTAAATGACTACACGCATTATAAACAGAATACTGATCTTTCTAATTAAAACCAAAACAAAATCTTAAAAAAAAACTATATATAAAAATATAACTTTAGAAACAACTATACACCGTGTATACCATAATCTGTAATTTGACCAGTTTCTCCATAGTTAATAATAAAAAATAACTCTTAAGACAAGCCAGAGTAACGTAGTTTATGTAATTCTATATGCATGTACACATAGGGTACAGTATATTGACATCTCTGTGTGTATTTTGACTGTATGTTAACTTATGTTTTGTTTTTATGTAAGTGTTAATGCGTACTTTCACAAGTGTTTGATTTTTTTTTCTGACTGAAATATATTGTGTTTGAACAGCAAACTTCAATAACCACTAGCCAACATTTGTATAAATATTTTTTTTCTCGTTTTACAATTTTATATTTCGTCTATATATATATATATATGTACATATATATATTTAATTAATCTACGGAATGTTTTGGTAGTTAAATCTGTTATTTGGCAACATAGCATATACCTCCATATCTCTCTGTTTTAAAAATATCAGTTACAATATTGTAAAATATTATGTTTTTAAAGCTGTCAGTTATACTCAAAAATCACTATGTTAGGGCCTAACAACGGCCGGCATTTTTATATCTTATTTTAAAAAAAATAACTAAAGCAACAACATTTAAATTACAATCGAGTGACTTCTTTCTTTTAAAAAAAGAAGTTTATATTTTTTTTCTCCACATAGGATCAGCTAAAACGAAAAATTACAAAAATAGGATCTCGGAACATTACAACAAACAACACTACGTCAAATGGAGCTCTTAGCCAATCACGAGGCAAGAGAGCTTTTGGCAGTAAAATTACAAACAAATTTTACTTAAATAACAGCATTTTTTATTTTTACCTTAAAAAACACTTAAGCAGTTTTTTTTATATATTCAATGAGGTTTCAAAAGTGCGTGTTTTGTTTTCAAAAGAATTCACGAAGAAAGAAATATAATTCAGAGTCACTTTCTCAACGTCCTTACAAGCATTTGAAGAGACTTTAAAAAAAAGGAGAAAAGCCAAGAATGAGAAATAACACTAACACGCGCTGTGCACTGCTGTCTTCTCTTGTTTTAACAACATTTTTAATATTATGGCTCGCTCTTCTTTCTTGCATCACAGTTAACAAAATAAAAAAAACAAAATAATAATATAATAGTAACGAACATTTTGTGACGACAATTACGATTTTTTTTAAAATCCGTTCTTTGTGTTTTTACGCGATTCACAACGATGTTGTTACTACTGTAACTGGGAGGGTTTCTCCTGAGGTCACTGTGTGCGAGGGGGGCATTCGAGTAGTTGTTCCTGAAGGCCCTGTTTGATCAACAGATGTTGACGTAGTGGTACCCTGATGTCCCGAGTGAGCCGCCCCTGTCGCTGCCATACGTCCTTCTTTCTTCATTTTCTGTTTCAGGTGCACTTTCGCGTGTCGTTTCTTTTCGTCACTCCTCGCGAATTTTCTGCCGCATACGTCACACGAGAACGGTTTCTCGCCCGTGTGAGTCCTGATGTGCGTCGTGAGGTGGTCGGACCTCGAGAACGATCGCATACAGATCCGACACTGGAACGGTTTCTGTCCTGTGTGTATCCTGATGTGTCGGGTGAGTTCGTCCGATCTCGAGAATCTTCGGTCACAGTTCTCAACTGGACATGCGTACGGCCTTTCATGTACTGGGGTTTTGCTGGGGCGGTTAGGATACTTTCGGGGTTTCACTGGCACCAATTTCAAAGGTAGCTCACCTCGCTGATACACTTGTTGAAGTATTTCGTGCCCTTTCATCGTGGACGGGTTACACTCTGCCAGGTATGCCTCAGACGAAGTGACAAAGGGAGGTTCCTGTTTAGGGATAAGTGTGGAAGGTCCCGGGACTGCTTGTGTCTGTGTAGATGTTGCAACACCACTAATACCCACACCGTATTCAACAACTTGAGGTCCAAATGCTGGCCACTGATACTTTGAGGTTGCAGCTTGAGGAGCGGTTGGGGCCATAGGTTGTGCGACTCTTGAATAGACCAACTCCTGTTGTTGCTGCTGTTGTTGTTGTTCCACAACACTAAGACTAGATGACGTTGCAACGCTGCAGCTGGTGTACGTGGGAGGTTGTTTGAGAGGGATGTTGGGACAACTACTACTTTCAAGCACAAAACCAAGTCCCATAAGCTCTGCTTGCTGATACTGTTCCTGCTGCTGCTGCTGCTGCTGCCTCGGCGGGGGCTGAGGAGTGCCTTGCTGCTCCCTGGACCTATCGTCAAAGTGCGCAGGGCTTGGACTAGGAGACGGCACAGCGGCATACTGCTGCTGCTGCTGCTGAGGCGAGGGTGCCGCGCCTTGATGCTGCGGCGACTGACTAAGGATTGTAAACAAAGGATACAAAGATTTGTCCGTGCTTGACAGAGGCCAGTGATTAATACCACTCCCGGCAGGGGACACACCACTAACATTTGGAGGAGATACAGTACCACTAGCTGAACTAGTTGCAGGGCTTCCAGTGGTCGTGAAGCTTCCTCTGTAGCTAATTTTGGGTGCCTGGCTGGTGGGTGGTGGGTTGGTGGAGGGGAACATTGTTGAGGTGGCGGTTGTAGTCGTAGAACTGTTATCCTCGCCAGGGCTGCTGGGGGCTTCAGAACGGATGCTAAGCGGAGGATCAGGACTCTCTGCCTGCTCCAACTTCAGCTGCGTGTCGAGGGTCCCTATAAAGAACAACAATGACAAATGGTCACATAACGCACGTGTGAAACAATGAACTTTAGAAAAAAGAACACTACACAAATTGCCTAACATGAAAGAGATTTGAGGTTTAAGAAGACCGACCAGAGTGGATGCGGAGAGAGAGAGAGAAAATAATTTAAAGGGACCAGGGACTTCCTACTCCACAACTGCGAGGCGCCACTGACGTTTCTTTATAAATGAATCACTATTATAATTTATTTCAATAGACTGTAACATTTTGATAGCAATAACATCGACTTCTCAAATCTTGGGTATTTTTGAATGTCAACAATTTGCTAATTTTTTGAAAAGGCATTGAAATTCAATATCCTGAGACTATCAAACTCAGCAATATGGCTTATAATCTCGTGTACTACAAGAAGCAAAAATGTGAACTATGATAGCATACGTAGAACAGGACAATATTTGGAACGACGCTGATACGAACTAAGACGGCAAATAATAATAAATAAAAATCAACGCACGACAAGTATTTAAATTCATATCGGGTATGTTATTTTGTAGTTTGTTTAAATTTAGTTTGAACACCAGACCTGAAGGCAATTGCCATCGTTATGCCAGATTCTAGGTACAGTAAACATCAATAAGATCTACGTATTAAGGTTCAGAAAGAATGGAAATTCTCTTACAGGTCCCAAGTTATTTTGTGGATACGAGAAGCTTTATTTGAAATGGAACCTTTATAGAAATAGGTTAAGTATTTATAATTGAGCAGACGTTTGTAATGTTTTGTTCAAGTGGTTTTATATGTAAAAGCGCTAAATGAACGAAGACTTTTGACAAGCTGCTATGTGTCATGGATTTGAACAGGTCTTCTATCGAGGTTCTATCCAACATCTTGCAGAAGCGAAACCAACATTACAACCACCCAATGTTTCAAAGATATATCAGCACAAAAATACCATCTGGATAATATTGTATGTCGTGGGGTTGCTATATTGACTTTCTTTTTTAAAAAAATCAGAACCAAAGAACATGACGCAGCAAGATAAAACAAAATACAATCGAGAGAGCTAAACAACATTACTTGCACATTTATGTAACATTGAACTTCTTTTATCAGCTCTAAGAGGGGTGGATGGGAGGTCGTTTGCTTTATTAGTGCTTTTCTATAATATGTTAATTAACTAGACAGCTGTTTAAAAACACTACTGTATTATAGTTTAATTTTAAAACAAGAAAATATCGGTGGTTACAGTAAATCGCCCTTGCGAGTATAAGCTGGAATACTCATCAGTGCTGGCTGGCTGACAATGAGGGCAACATCTGGGCTACAAATGCGAACGTAACATTTTTTTTAAAGAAAAATTAAGCAAGCTTGGTAGTTACACGCATATGTGTATGCTTGAAGCTATCTACAAAGTTAACCTCGCATTCTACTGCTAAATTTATTTTGATACGAAAGAAGACAAACGACAATGTAGGTTTGACATAACATTATCAAGAAATGTTTTGGGTTTCTGAGCTAGTGGAAGAATTCTGTTTTAAACCTCTGAAATATCGGTACAAATTCACTTGTTATGTGATAAAATAATAAGATCCGTGTTGTACAACATGCACGAATATGAAACTATGGAAAGAACACTGAATGGGAGATCACAAAACAACAACAACAGAAGTGCTTTAAAAATTACCATCGTACTACGATAAATTGAAGGAATTTTGTTGGAAACTAGCCCAAGTTTCAAGAGATCAATACCTCTTGTTAGCATGGTAATACGTGAGACGTCTGAGTCTCAAACTACCTCGTGCGTCGCGACAGACATGTTACGACCATTGAACTATCTGAGATGAATCTATTTTGTTCGAACAATCAGCAACACCGTCTGTTGCCTCTTGAACCTAAATTAACAATAATAATCTGCATTATTCCATTAGATGTCTCTAGGTTTTAAACTGCAGCTGTTCCAGTTAGATGATAATTCAAATGAAGGAGAAAGCTATTATTATTACTATTATTGTGAACAAATATTATTACTGACAGTTTTAAAGCAGTGGCTATTTAGTTCAGAAGTAACTGAGTGTTGGCTAAACCTCCCTGCCCCATCAAAGACAAATCAACACAAAACTGAAATTCTGGATTTAATAGAGCCTTTTTCTCTCATTTAATAGACAAGAAAATGCATTGTAATACTATAATAACACACTAACAAATTATCGCTTCAAGAACAATATCAAATTTGGCTAAACTATGACTAGGAATGATCTGAGCGTACCGAGTACTAGACAACATAGGGATATCTCATGTATCTATATATATTTTTACTGTGTATCTTTTATATCCTGAACAAAAAATTTACAAAAGAAGAATTAATGATAGCAACTGTACTCTCTAATGTTCCAGCACATATGTAGGTGTTTTTAATGAATTCTAGATAAGTTAAACGTTAATGAAATCGAGATTCTGATGGTATCAACATAGGATTTCCGCTACCTCTTTGTGCAGGATCTTTTTCGGATCACATCTTCAATACATTTTGCTCGTGTGTGCGTGTGTTTGTACTCTCGTTTACATACATCAATGAAGAACTAAAACCGGGATGCCACGCACAGATAAATTTGGTAGCAAACATTATTCTTTATTGTATTAACCCATCATCCAACTCTAAATTTGAAATCTGTATTAGTTTAGTTTCAATGTGTTACGGGGGAAGCATATAATTTATATATATAGATATATACACATATAAGAGTGGCAATTAGACCGAATTATTTGAACAAATCTAATCACCCATCCAGTTCGAAAAGAACTATTTTCCTTTCACCTCCATCCCCACTAACCACAGTGTGATTTGGTGAGTGGGTGAAAAGAGGAACTCATCACTTCCGCACTGTCCTTGGTTTTGGGTCGATTGTTCGTCCCTGCCAGCCAGCATCCGCGATTTGTTTGTTTCTGGTCACCCAAGGTCACCACTGAGCAAGTTAAAGTTAAAGCATCAGGTCACCGAACGAATCGACGGCAGACACGTGCTGATTCCCAAAGCGGGGGCGGTGGGACGCTAAATTTATCCTCGACAACATCTTTTTCTTTCTCTCTCTTTCAGCAAAACCAGCACCGTCACTCCTCCAAGCTCCATCAACTTGCCTGGAGCAGTGTTACCAGAGTCGATAGAAGTTACTGATAGACGACATGCTGTACTTCGGGTTTTAGAGTTCTAAAATGCAAAATTCATTGTTACGGACTTTTACAGCACTTTTACCCACTCACAATGTCTGCACTTCATACCTGACTACGTGAGTATCCATAACACAGGCCTATTTCCAAAAGTCACTCCTTTTTTATCTTGTCTGTCAAGCTTTATCCGACACTTCTTCCTGTGTTATAAGATTAGATGTTCAAAGTGTCATTCGTTACTTTCCCATCTGTTATTCCAGGACGAAGAAACAAACTCTTGGACCTAAGCATGTCACGTGTGAAGAATGTCGTTCTTTGGTAATCATTCATTCGGAATGAGGGGTCTAGAAGGCCTAGGTGAGCTGATGTACCATCCTGGCATTCGTTTATTGAAACTGAGCAAAATCTTGGGGAAATCTCACAGTTAGGATGACCGGTAACTGGGTTCGAACGCGCGTGCCTCTTTATTGTCGAGACTAAGTCAGTAAGCGCGTAGTCCATGTTAGTATTCACACTAAGCGCAATTTATCGTTATTATTATTATTATTATTATTT
>JAGDQP010021122.1:0-16125 GCA_022664845.1 Lepisma saccharinum | reverse complement strand
ATAATAATAATAATAATAATAATAATAATAATAATAATAATTTTAGCTACGCCGGTATCAGTGAACTAAAAATCCATCTCAAGGATGAGAAATGATGTTCCTTGGGTACTACAATTTCTTGTGAAAAAGATGACGAAGGTATAGGAGCCACCTGGCCAATACTCTAGGTTCCATTTCGGCATTCACTTGGTGGAACAAGAATGTTGGGAGTCCTGGGAAAACGTATCAAGAGGTCGCCAAGAGCAAGTTTAAACTTGCGAAATCAACAGTATTTAAATGTAAGAAGATGCTAGCTTCATAAAATTATATTATCTATCCGTATTTTTTATTTTATTTTTATTAAAATTGGAAGTAAACAAACAAAAATATTGCTTGTTAGTATGACAATGAATCCTCAGCTATTCAATTTTTAAAAAAGACAGAAAAGCATCGTTTCTAAGTATTTGAAAGACAAAAGAATACATATAGTTAACTTGGGAATTTTTTATCTGTGAGCCTGTTGAGCTATTTAAGAGTTAAGTCGAGTGAGCACACAATGTCTTATCTCTATATACTACGGAATTTCTATGTAATTAGTTTGCTGCTGCCCTTCTTATCACGTCCATTCTTCGAACCTCTACATTTTTATCTAAACTCACGTCCTAAACTCGCTTCCGGGCTTTCAGCTTTCCTACTTAGATTCGTTAACAATTCATTATTGACGCCCGACTCTCTGGGTTACTTCTTTTGCTCACATGTACTGTAATACAAAGCAACAAGTCCATGCTTAACCCATCAACTATAAAAAAATAGCATAGAAAATGTCTGACTTTAAATTGAAGTTCTTTTCTCTGATTGATAAATCGCATAGCTAGAAACCATGAATTTGCAACTGTCGGTATGGCAGGGACTCAAGCATGACTGCATCCAGCCAAGTTTTGACGTTAGAGGTGGAGGAACAAGACTCACTATTGACCAAATTGGCCATTTAAGATTTAGTTCGGGAACTAGCGTTGTCCTACACATCTATCTGCACCGAACTTCCAGTATAAGATTCCAGGATCCAGTCAGTTTGAATGCCCTATTAAAGCTACTAATCTCGTAAAAAAAGTGTTAATCACTACCTTTAGAAACTATAATAAAATGATCCCGTAATTATTTAATCACTACCCATCAGAATAAAGTCCAACAAAATTTAAGTGTTCCTAAAATTGTGCCCATGTTTAAGACGCATATGCTTCCTCCGTATCATTCTAAAGCCGAAAAATATTTTCGTCTTCAGCAGAACTTCTCATCACATGCGACCCTTCACAAGGTTATTCTAGACGTCCTTCTGTTCCTCCCCCCTTCATCTTTCCAAAGTTTTGGTCTCTCTCTCCCGTAGGCAGGCTGAATAAGTATTGATCTGTGTTGGGACTCCACCCTCGCATAGCATCGCAGCGCTATTCCCAAGTCATTCACTCAACAAAATCGCAAACAGTGCTTTTTCCTAATAAACAGCGAAAAAGATATCTGGTACAGAGAAGTCTACAATCCATACGAAGGATTAAACAAAAGTAACCAATTCTCAGATGTGGTAACTTCTAGCGTAGTCAAAAGTAATCGGAGGGGGGATATCTTTTAAATTATTATTCGAGTTTATATATGTATGCAAGAAAAAGAGTAACAAAGAAAATTTGCACATGATATATATCTGCATTTTAGTCCTCATCGACATAATTATTAAATTATTAATTCCTTGATTAATTATTGGTTATCACAAAAACTGTCCGACTCTCCTTTTAAATAATTATCCGGATTATCCATGCTCCGAAGAACGGTTCGATTATTCATGATTCGGATAAGTGTTAATACGTTGGTACAGTTATATTGAACGAACGACTCTGCTTTCATTTCTCAAGGCGGAAAATATCACTAATAAGGACTGATCTGTGAAGGGATAATCAAATTCAGATCACGGATAGAATCAATGAATTATCATCTCGATTTAAATCCATGAATTGAAATCTCGGTTCAATTCTTTTTTGCCAATAGTCTTAGAAGAAATGCTTCTCGTAATACGGAATGATACCTGTTTTAATCATCACATACGCCTATATGCTTTCTGATGATGATACTCATTTTCAGCATGAAGTTTACCACAAAAACAAGACATCTCTTAACATTTCCAGGTATCATGCTTCTCATTTAACCACATATGCTATTAGTATTATCCCTATAAATTTAAGCTTTCGCATTCGTAACGAAAACAACACATGCTGATGGGCACCACGTATAACATTTAACGCAATGTTTTTACGGGTTCAACATTAAGACCAAACTACAGACATTTTCGGCGCAGTGAGTGTTGTATGAGAGGAAGGGTGTCGACAGCAGTAACCTTCGGATCAATGAAAGTGTGGGTGGCAAGACGAAAAGTTCCAGGTTCCAGAAGCGCGCAGTTCTTGGAAAGAATGAAACAATTGATGATTCAAACTGTCTTATGCCAGTGGATTTCATTTGTTGTCCTAATGAACTGAGAGTTTTCTTACATAGAAAAATTCCCAATCATATACCAATGTGATGAAAATTAAGTAATTTTCAAAATTTCCTCGAATGGATAAATTAGGTACTATATTCTGTATACATGCCATAACTGAATACGTGTATTTTGTATCTCTCTCTCTCCACGTGAATACTTTTTCTAAAATTCTAACTTGAATTATTTATAATTTTGTTCTGCTTCAAATTTACCGAACACTAATTTGATTCAACATTACAGAATCAAAATACTGGTTCTCAATCTGGGATCCATGAAGATACTCAATCTAAAGCTATTCGGAAATCAAATTATTTATTTATTTTTCTTCCCTTTTCACATAACAAACAAAGTGTTTATTTTTATTGCGATGACCTAACTCGCATTAATGACGTAATGTTGTTATTTTCGTTCAAATGTATAAAAACGCGAAGAAGAATAATTAATGCGTACTTATTACTAATAGTTAGGCCCTACTGTATGAATATTTTATTTCATCATGTATGAAGGAGTACAGTATGGGACTGCAATGAATGATCACGGGATTCAGGTTGGAGGGGGGGATTGTGAACCACTGCTATACCAATAAACGAGTCTGATTAAAATTTGTGCAGCAAAAATCAAGAAAGCTTCTCATACTTCAAATAAACATAAATCTATTGTATGTATTAAAAAAAAACAGAGATCAACTCGAAGCCATAGTGTAATCATATTGTTTGTAATTACTAATAATGTTTATGGCAGAGTAACCTCCTTGGGCCCAGTCTCTCCTGATTAATTAGTAGTAGTAGTAGCTTAGTTTAAACCCTTAAAATAGTGTAGCTGCTATAGTGCTGTTAACGATTTAACAATTTCAGTTTAAGTGTACAGAGAAAGAAGGGGGAATGTGCATTTTCTTTTCTTAATGAGTTTTAACTCGTGACAGGTACTACACAATGAAATCTAACACGTCAGAAAGCTTCAATCCAATAGCACAAATAAATCACCAAGTCATGGCGATTTTAATAATATAAAATACATGAGGGTAAAAGGGAGAGTTAGCTCGTTACGAGAAATCGCCTTTCATGCACATACCCCCTTCTTTCCTTGTACTCTTCACTTGTGAAAACAATATCAACGAAAAGCTCCTAAAAGCAGGCAACCCAAATTACATTAGTATAATGTGGGCTGCTTATATTTTAGGGGGGAAGTGTCAAAAAGCCTCTAAATTATAACTGATGTTAGCATGAATAAAGATTCTTATTATTATTATTTGAATTCTTGCAATAATATGACTGTCAAAGTAGTGTCAACGTTATGACTAAATTTATCTCATACCCAAGAAATCCTCAACGTAGGAAATCAACTTACAGCTGTAATGTGGGCTGCTTGTTACCCATATGAAATTCACTTTTATATATTATTGAAGTATAAACATGCAATAGGAAAGTACTAAGATTAGCAGATTTACAAGTGAAAAACAACTGAATAACGAAACGTCACAAAAGAAACAAATGGAGAATTGAATGATAACAACATTCTCTCTCCCCCCCCCCCCCCCTTCTCAGAAAGGAGGCTGAAAGCGACAGAAGAGAAACTAGAGATTGGAGACTGTATGATGAAAAGTGCGGTCCCATACAAGCTACTATTGATCCAATGCCTTTTACGAAGAGTCCAAGTTCCGGGCTTCCAGTGGGGATGGCAGGGTCCATACAGCTGATTTTCCACGTTATGCCGCTCTGTGGCGCTGCCACTTGTTGGAGCCAGCCAGGCGGCTACGCTGTTGCCAGTTTGACAACAGAGTTCTAAGGAAATGGGTTGAGCAGAGCGCAGATAGCATACGGAGATAAGTTGCAGCAGAACATAATCTTTCGCCGTGACAGCGGCCACTACAACTGGTCCCAGCACGTGCTATTGCGTAATTTGTAATGTCTTTACTTAATTAAATACTCGAAACAAAAACAACACGTTTTGTTTACTATAAACGAAACGGCAACGCTAAAATGACATTAGGAAAAAAAGGCGATTCGCGCCATCTGTTCGCAAAGACTGCAATCAGGCGTGTTAATTTCTGGTTTGATATTTGGAAAATCCATTACAGCTATTAAGTTCCATCAGAATTGATAAGAATTAATATTTGTAACGGAAATATTATTATCACAATTTTTTATTTCGCGAACTGACAGCTGGGGGCAAATGGCATGGCACGTGAAAAGAGGAGGATTTTGAATGAGAGGATATGAATGAAATAGTACTACAACAAATTTCATCACAAGTTCATACACTGAATAAACAGGTCACGATCGTATCTAATCTATAAAGAAAAAAAACAATAGCTTTCATGTTATCCCTGTCATATGTTTTACCATTCAAGGTCACTTAATTTTAAGTTCACAAAACATCCTGCGATTGCGCAATTTTGCTGTTCACGAGTCAAGTCCACAGTTCGATTCATGTTACTGTCTAGAGATGACATGCGTATTAGCTCGAATCTAGTATTGCGCTATAGAACTAAGAAATTTCGAAGACAAAATAGTGCCAAATGTTTCACAATATTGCCGGTTGCGGATTTAGACAACAACAACAAAGCTTCCTTATTAATATTTCGGTACAATTTTCATCTTTCAAAAAAAAGAAAAGCATTTCCTCTACTATCGGATTACAATGTTATAAGCAATGAACATAACCCAATCTAAACATCAATTTTAATTAAAACCATGATAATATTCCCTGCCCTTGACCTTATATAATCACGCAAGTTCATCTTTGTTTACACCTGACCTCGGAAATATTATAGTCGTTACCCCATATGTGAAGCACGTGGTACTATGGGATGACAGCTATACAAAAATGGCAAAGTTCAAATATCGGAACTAAACGACATAAGACAAGATAAAACATATAACATACACACAGTGATAACCCAATCACCCACGCACACCTATACATACATACAAAAAAAAAATATTAAAGATTTACACACAAAAAAAAATAATTGGTTTAACTTACCAGTAATGGGCGGTGGTTCGACTACAGTGGACGGTCCAAAGAACGTCGGGATGTCACCGGAGGTGGTTACCGGTGTATTCAGATCCCCTGGTTGGGGGTCGTCTTCAAAATCCTTAGCGCCGCCGGTGGGCGACGGGCTATTGCTCTCCGACGTCGGAGGCTCCTTATAATCGAAGCTTAGAAGATTAAAATGCGTCTCTGCCAGAGCTACTGTGGGTAGAGTATCCAAACCGTCCATGATCATTGTCGCAGGGATGAAGGTTGGTACGCCTGCCAAAGAAGAACGAGAATCGGTTGAGGATGATGATGAAGAGCACTTTTCGTCAATTTTGTGTGTTGTTCCGAACTATTTTTTCGGTGAAAAAAGGTCACTTATTACATCTATGTTGCGGTCAAGTTCCAGAACTGCACACCACACGATAACAATAAATTAATAACAATCTTTTTATTATAACTATTATTACTTAATGTTATGTTACTAAGGTCGAGAGGCGGGTCAAGGCCTTGGCGAGGTTTTCGGCCTCGAAACAAGACACTTAACACGACCTGCACACCTCGCCTGTTTCTCAACAACTGCTTTGCCGCTGGAGCACCTCATCACTTTTATGAATGAAGTATCTGTCCCATATTTGGAAGTCGCAATCAGGCCCATCAGCCAATAGGAGTTCAGAAACGAGCTTCCTAGCGAAGCGTAATCGTGACGTCAAAATGACGTAACCGACTGCATATAACTTGAGCGGTGGGTAAAAAGGAAAAAAAGCACGCTACTTCGTGCTTGTCGAGAGCTTCGGAAAACGACCGCATGGTGGAGCGCGCATCTGCAATGTGGATAGAAACGCTTCCAGTACAGATGATGAAAATAAACACAAAGCTTTTGTGGCTAGTTTCTATCGTTTTGAGCAAATACATGTATCTTGCTTCAGAGGACACTCTATATTACTCTCTGCATAAAAGAAAAACAAGAAAAAACTAATTTCATGAACAGATAAATAGCTGTAAACAATCCAAACTCCAACTGAGAAACGCGCAAATACAAGCTCCTCAGCGGCTGGTAGCCGAAGCCAAGTCATTACCAAATTAGGAAATCGACGTGAAACGAAGTTTGCCGATTCAGCTACGTCACACTACGTCACGTTCGGTGGTATGCAGATAGGAGAGGGGCGGTGCCTGCTTTGCTCATCGAGTAACTTCGTCGTTTTCGTGCTGTGCTCGCAGACTCTGGCTCCCCAACCAAAAACCTAAAGCTATGAATTCGGCGAGACGTTTGTTTCTTTTCGGACTTCTTTTTCTTTTTAACAAACATACTGTTAGTGTGTATGTGAGCACGCTGCCATTTTTGACAGCCCCTCGAGTTGAGTCAGACTGCTATATAAATCTACTAGTTTCGTGACGTAGCAGCCCCTCAGGCAAGAGAGGAAACAAAAATGTTATGTAACGTGTTTATCCTCAGGAATTGGGAAGTGAGCTTCCCTTTCATCTCAGAAATACATTATGTTCATTGCAGTCTTAAATAGTAACACACATTTTTACAGACGTGTTTTTGTTTGTTTGTGTAAATGGAAATATTTATTGATTGTTTGGTAAACTTTATATTACTAATGGACGTTTGTTTTCTTAAATGTAAATGTAATCTTTTCTGAAATTCTTAATTAACCAGGAATGGGCATTATGAATAACGAAAAATGCGTGCGCTTGACCTTGAGCATATCATTTTAGTTGTCAACTGGTGATGTTGATTTTTTTTTGGTAATGACCATATTAAGTTTTATATATTCGTTATTGAAACGTAATTTCGGAATACACAATAATTTTCTACACAGCCCAGGCATATTCCCACTGTGTACCAGCAATATTTATCTCCGAATATGGACTATGCCAGAAAATTCCAGGAATGTCCTGTCCGCTTAGGGAAAATGCCAGGAATATCCATATTTTCTCTATTATACTTCAACTTTCAATAATTTCTACACCCTTTAATCCCTACAACGAAACATTATATTCTTGGGGAATGTTCCCGAAATATACCTGCTGGAATATTGGTAGTTAAAATACAATATTCTTGGAATATTTTATGCTGTGTGGGTTGAGACTCCTGAATGAAGATTCATAAACGTAACGAAATTTTCACTGACATCGATTTTTTCTATTCTGTACAATTTGAACCCAAAGAGATTACTTGGAATACACATTTTTTTCTACTATAGTGTATAATAGTGCGAAATTCTCATCTGAAATACAATGTTGTAAGTGTCATAATATTACTGTAATACCACAAGATATATATTTATATTTTCACAAGATTGTCGGTACTTTCAACTGAGTACGAACGTTAAAAAAATGCTATATTTTGCCACTGGAAACTGGCCTCTAGGTCATGAAGTTCTGAATGGTAGTCGGCACATAAGTTTTAGTCTATTGGCCATCCTGACTAAGATTTTCCAGCGTGTCCATGAGCTACACCAATCGAATGTCGGGTAGGTACCTAAACGAAGGTCCCGATCGCTATTTTACTCATCCTTACTTCTGGTGCTCGAGTGACGTCATACCTCAGACATGTGACAGGATTGGACAACAGCTCTATTTTAGAAGCTGAACTTTTTACCCTAGTCAAAAATGTTAAACAAATTTCCATTGGCTATTTTGAGATTAACTTTCAAATTTTGAAGTAAAGATGACTCCCAAAACATTGGCCACTTGCGGTCTCCATAATTTTATCCTTACTTAAAGTGACCGTTTCCGGTTTCTGGTTTTTCTTACTAAGCGACTACCGAAAACAATATAATAAAGATAATAATTGAAGCTATAGTTTATTTATTTATAGGAAGGGCTCGATACAAAATAAGTTATTTGTGTGATGAGACAGGAGAGCATTGGTTCTCCGTAATGCTTTAAATGTACCAATCACTTATAGAAGTTATGTTTCTTATGCCTATAAACAATCCTCAGTGTCCTTTAATCGCATCAAGATGCAGTTAATATTGTTTACACACAATCTGCTTGTGAACTATAATAATGATAATTTCAAACTCTCCTTTTTTAGATCATGTTATAAAAACGAATTCAAGGGACTCTTACCAAATGATTTACCCAAACCAATTATACTGATCTATTTTGATTAAAATCCTTCGCAGGGGTTCAGAAATAACGTTAATTGGTACACATTTCGCAAATTAAAATTTTGTTTTTTGAGAAAGAACGTTACTAAAAGCAATCCAAAAGCTCCTTTGACTGGAAACTAATTCGTATTTTCACCTTATAAATTCAAACATTATTTGAATTTTGCTTATTCTGTTTCAGTTCATGAGTTGTTCGTTTAGTTTTTATTCTGTAAATACACTACATTTCTGCGTCTGAAAATGAAAGAAAACAAAAACAAATGATTTAACCTCTGAATTTTATCCTTGTTTAAACAGAACAAAGAACCCATACCTAAATGAGGAAGTTAAAACATCTTAATATAGAATATGATTGTGAAACCACAAACAGACATCATCAAAATAACTCTTTGGCTTTTTGCGCATGTATTTTCTTTTTTAACACTTATATAGCTATGACGTCATTAATCCAAGGTCCTGCTTACATTTTGTGTCTGATGAGACATACAGCGTTACTTAAGATAATAGACGAACAACAAACATGTGACAAATTTCTAATTCTGTGATTAGTATTGTTATTTGCATTTCTGTTTTAGAACATTTATTTATTTTTTCAAAATTTACCACTAAATGTATTAGCAGTTTAGTATTATTTCCTTCCACATTGTTTTAAGTACTAGTTCTATGAAATGTGTTGTGCTGTGAAGTCATAATTATAGTCAGTAAAGATCACAGTATTCTCTAATGACAATTGAGACGTTCTATTAGCTTCATTCATACTGTAAATACATTTCTACGGTGTCTCCAACTACTCTCAGAAAAAAAAGTACTGAAACTATACTGTAATAAATTACAGTTATTAATTTACATTTTTATAATTCTCTTAGTTAACAAGCTAGTGAACTTCTAAGGACACAATCTACAACTTTCTGTAAAGTAGACTCCCAACCACTCCGTTCAATGGACCTAAACGTGAGCATGCGCACAGAAACTGAGCGTGCTAACAATTCGCCAACCTAAGGGCCCTACGTGTCTATGGTATACAAACCCACACCGGTAGACCAGCTTGCACCAAACTTGTCATAGTTTCGTCATTTGACTTGAGTAAAGATTATGTTTGATCCCAAAATTTTTACTCTGGAAGAACTAATTTGAATAATTTGTTATTCTGGGGAAACTAACACATCTTATCTGCTTATGTAACCACACGACAGCTATGATGAAGAATATGATTGCTTCGTGTGCCTGTGACAGTTAAAATTGCCTACGAACAATGGACGAATGTAATACTACAATATTAAAGGATGCTGGTCTTAACGTCCTTAGACACTGCATTTAAAATAAATAGCTTTTCGGCTGATAAAAACAAAAATTCTATTTGCATACACAAACATTGAATAACTAATATCTTATGCCGACCGAGGTAGTAGTGGTGGTCTGAGGCTTTAGGCCAGTGTCTTCAAGGTTGCGGGTTCGAATCCTGTCCGGGGCATGGATGTTTGTGGATTTTAACATATAGATCTACTAATTTAATCAAGAAGGACCGAAGTCAAAAGATACTAAAATTGACCACACGAAGAACGGTAGTTCTTCGAGTAACGCTAAGCAACGAGTCTGTTAGCGGCACTCGCATATATATATATATATATAGCTAATTTCAGATCTAGCAAACTATAACCTCTATTTTGATGCTTGAAATTGCATTTGAAAGCTCTTTGCCATACCAATACACAGAAGAAATGGATCGGTAGGACCTCCCTGGGACCTCCTAGGGCGGTTTAAAAATAAATAAATCAGAATTTCAAATTTCTGGTGATAGCACTGACCCCAGACCATATAGGAAGCCGAAGCTTGCGGAATCGTAATCTACGCTTCAATGCCTTTCAAACGGTGTATCACATGTCAAAATCGGTGAAGGGGTTCAAAAGTTATGACCTTTTTAGCCCAATCACAGAATTTTAATAAATGATAGAAGAGGACCACTGTAATTCTGTCTATCTTTTTGCTTTAGCCCAAAGTGGTTGGTACCGGGGGTTTTGGGGGTCAATTGCGGGCTCCAACAAGTTGGGGTAAATCGAAGCTTATTTTGTTGATAGGAGTTACCGTTTTCGAGATACGGCACAAAATCAGCCTTTTGTATAAAGACTATGCACTTTTTTTAAAAAATAGACAGCCTTACAAAATATATGATATCAGTATAAAAACCCCTTCGGGGTAAAGACAAGAGTGACGCAAGAATTCTACTCATAATAAAGTAATATCCATTTTGGGAGTTAATTTCTTTGTATCACTATGGCGGAAGGATATTAAATCTCTTAATTTTATTACAAAGGAAACACTTCAGTCATAGTGACACAAAGAAAGTAACTCACTTCTTTTGGATCAAAATGGATATCACTTCTTTTGTGAGTAGAATTCTTGCGTCACTCTTGCCTTACCCCGAAGGGGTTTTTATACTGATAAAGTTTACCGATGTAATAATAATAAGCCGGAATGGTATGGCTGCAATGAACATAGTTTTTATCAGAATTTTCCATCAGACGCACTCGATGAATTCTGGGATGGAGGCGCGAATTTGGGCGCCTCCATCCTATTTCGTGGAACTTAGGCCTGTTCCTGATTTTTCTTATACTAAACGAGCTATGACTTCAGATGTGATAGAATCTACAGATCTAACAGAATGTTACAGTAAATGAAATAAGTGATGATAGTAATAAATATATACCTAATGATTTTTGTTAGGAATTAATATTAGTGAGCGGAAATGTTCATGAATGGAGGAAAACAAAACTAAACGGAAATGACGTAATCAGAGTAAATGCAGGAAAAATGTAAAGAAAAGATCAAGCGGAAATTATGTGAAAAAATTGAGATCCGCCATCACATTATCATTTTTCTCTCTCTCCCTTTCAGTGTGGTCTGCGGTTTCGAGTGTTTTATCGCAAGCTTCCTCTGTCTGAATGCCTTTATCTCCAGGTTATCCTCCTGATAGCACAAGAAAAAAACGTGTTACTAAGCAAATAGTATAGATTGTGCGTATGACGTCACTTCATTCATAATTTGCCACCATACCCCTTCCTCTCCGTCCTTCCTTCCTGTTTCATTTATCAATTTTGATATCAAAGACACCTAGTGACAACATGAGTAAAATAAGAATACGTCTAAATACACTCACATGACAAAAGTCATGATATTGACACCTAGTATCGTGTAGGACAATCATTTAGGCAAGAAAAATGCAGCAACTCGACGTGATATCGATTCCAAAACGGAAAAAACTCTGGAGATATCGAGCCATACCGTCTGGATAGTCGCCAAGTATATGTAGGTCAGGATTTTCGGTACATATGGACCTCTCTACAATGTTTTATAAGTATTTGATCGGATTCATATCAAGCGAACATGGTGGCCACACCCTTCATCAGATCTATCTAGAATACTCCTAGAACGAATTCTAGATTGGATGAGTTGGTGTTTTATCTCACTGCAACATAGATGGTTTGGAAGGATTAGAAAGTCCTTGAAGGATTAGAAATCGGACTGCACGGATGGTAACTATGACTCTGGTCGTTACTCTCTCCCTCCATTTTGCAGGAAGAATGCTCGCAGAGGGACACCATACCATTTTTACCATAAACTTGTATACTTATACCATTTTGGTGACCCCGACAAATACTTCTATTTCAGTTTCACGTTATTCATCCCACTGTAAAGCACATTTGTTCTTATCTCTTTCCATATGTGTTCACTTTTATACAAATATAACACTCGGAGCACTTCGCCTATGGTAATCTACATCTTCTGTGTTCTCTCGATCATTCTGTCTCTGATTAATAACAAAAGTTCCATTTTGCGTTCCACAATAGCTCCCGTTTACCCTACCTATGAACTATCACACAGAAAATACACCTTAAATTGATTTTATTTTCACCTTGTACATTGTGCCTTAATTCATCAATATGAAATGAATACAAAGTAAATCCAGTCTTTTCTTTCCCTGGGAAAGGAAATACTCTGTTGAGGTATCCCATCGTTCCTTCTCTTAGCAAACACACTAGTGACATCTGTCGACGAAAACTGGACCCGGTAGAAATGCGAGCAGTGCTAGCCACGAATGTAGTTCTAATGGAAGAAAGGAAAAAAAAACTGAAAAAAAAAAAAAGAAAATCAAGTTGCACGCTCTGAGTGAAGTGATAATTAGATGACGTCACTGGTGACGCAATAATACGGTGCTAATTATTACCATCTGCCTTCGAATAGGGCCTCCGAAAATGTAATTTCAAGCAATTGCGGTCTCGTTGCAACAATGTTCCTCAATAAAAATCCACCATTACCGCTTCGCTTAAGGACAAGAAAAGCTAAATTTACGAAAAAAAAGAGAGAAAAGAAGACGAAAGGAAGACAAGCAACTAGTGAGAACGTATCATTCCTTATATTTAACTCATTTACTCCAATGGGTGAGTGGGAGACTGTCAAGTGTGTTTGCAATATGGAACATTTTCCTATAATTAATCTGTAAACAAACCCTGTGACTAATTTACAGATATTGTACAGTATACTTATTAAGCCACGTTGATGAAAAAGACAAAAGCAGAACGGAAATATCAAGAAAGAGAAGTGTGAGGGGCTTTCAAAAAGTAACGTTCCCTTTTTGCAACACGTATACGAACTACGTCTGAAATACCATTACAACTGCCATGTCTGACCTTTCTCAGTGTAGGTTACAAATGTTTAAGTATATTGCTATATTTTGAGCACTTCTGGTTTAGCCGAATTTACCAGAAATGCGTACAATTTTAACGTTTTCATCTCTTTACCGATATAAGGTGAAAGTTAGGGTTTGCGCAAAATAATTGCATGTCTTAGATTTCAATGATATATTTGGTCGAAAGTGACCCGATACAGTCTAGATTTACATACCAAATTCGGTCAAAATTTGCCGGAAGTGAGAAAAATATGCTCTGGGTTAAGAAGAACAAGAAACACAAACACGTTTATGACTTGTGCTTTTTAATGAAAGCATGCTTGCTCTCTGCGGAACCCGTTTTTACAGAATATTGCTGACCTTCGAAAGACTATCTTCCTCTGGGAACAACAAAAATAATGACTTGCTGTAAATGTTGATATTTTAAATTTTTGAACATGGTTTTCTTTCGGCATTTATATATTATAGTCACTTTATTATTATTGTTTCCTTTATTGTGGTTATTTAGTATCAGTCTAAAATGGCTATACTTTCTGTATCTGGGATAAATAAATTTTGTTAATTGCATTGTTTATCATACCAATATAAAAACGTTATAAATTTATTCTAAGTCAAAATGGCGGAGTTAACTTTGTACGCAGGATCTTGGGTTTGAACCCAGCAGCCGCCATCCTGACTGTTTTGTCCCGATTTTTCCTCAGTCACGCCAGACAAATGTTGGGTGATAACTTCAAACTATGCCGTGACCGACAATATTTCCACATCTTCAGCACTAAGCCAAAGATGTCTAAAGACAATAATCACAGCTGAATTCAACTCAAAATGGCGGACAATGTCTGTGGTTCATCTGTCTCTAAGTACTGTAGATTTATATGTAAAAGAATCTTAAAAAAGAATCGTCCCTTTTACTTCTTTTCTCTTCTAAATCGAGCAGATATGTGTAAGTGCAACACTAGAACACAGCTATTCAATTTAAGAGATAACTGATAAAATGTCAGGAAATCGGGATTAAATTATCTCTTTTATCTTTTTTTTTTAAACAAAAGTTCAATAGCACTTCAAGGTGCAGGAAGTGACGAATAAGATTCATTTTCAGTCCATAAGTGTGACTTGTCATTATCAAATAGACAAAGAAAAGTAGTTTCCACGTAAATAGTTTAGTTTATCGTAAGCGTCCAAGTAAACAGAGCAACTGAAATTTATTTTGATAAATAAATCATAGACGGATGCGGGATACACCACACGTCCTCTGAAATCGGATAAAAAAAAAAAAAACTACCTTACGTTGACATTTTTTTTTACTTCATGGTAATTCAATAAATTACAAAACATGACAAAACGTGATGATTTTGTACAAACGTACATATAAACATACTGACAAATACTGTTAGAACCTTTTTCTGTTATGCCCCTTTTTACACAAATACAACTAATGATCATTAGTCAAGTTTTCGGATTAATAGAAAAGGGGAAATGTTATAACCTAGCCTATCCAGACTATATTTTACTTAATTACAAAGCAATGACATAATACTGACACGTCTAATAAGTATAACCTGTGCGGGTGGTACTAAGTTCAAAACCAAGTGGTGGTTCATTGAACGGCGTGGTCCGAAAAGTCCTCTTAAGAAACTGTAAATCCCATCCTCAGAAAACACACAGCACTTTAATCGCAACTGAAGGAACTACTGTCTCTTGAACACTCTATATACAAAAGTCTCATCTACGTTACCGCGAATGATTGCCTGTCACTGTTAATAAGGCTACGTTCCTGGCACGCAAAGAAGGTCGGATGAACGAAGAACTGTAATTGGCTCAGCGAAGTTAAATCGACCAATCATGAAGGCACTTCTTCGCGACTGTGCGCTGGGTTTAGTTTCGGTTCTTCCGTTCATGGCGCTGTAGTCTATAAATCACGTGACTAGCAGCAAGAAAACTAGCGCGAATTTGTTGTTTTTTTAAAAATCGCACAGTACGAGATACACACCATAAGTCTGTAACGTAACCCCCTCCCTTAAAAAAAAGTAAAAAATACGGTTAATTAAATGTTGATTTAACATTTATCTACTCCGCTAATCTTAAATAAGATTAAAAGAGTACGAGCTTTGTATTCAGATTGTGCACAGTTCTCTCAATCTTCCCGTGCAAAATTATCTCGAAAAAGGAACTCGATTTTATCATCAAGAGCCACTTTGGCACCACAATATATATATATATTTAGTGAAGCGTGCAAAACAAAACCAATGAAATTTCTTTACGCGACGAGGACACAATACAGTTCCGGTAACTAAAAGTACTGAAGCGAAGGTTTTTTGCAACATACAGAACAAAATTATTACTACCTGTGAAATAGATTCAGTTGTGTCAGTAAACTTAGAATACGATTTCTTTCCTTTTTTTTATCTATATATTTATTTGCAATGTACTTTACTATCACCAGTTTCCGCCTTTCACAATTCAGACTTTTTGTTGTTGTATCTTTCCCTTGTCCTATTAGCCATGCGCTAATGTTAATTTCAACGCCAAAAGACAAGTTGAATGCTTACAGTGTGTTCTCTCCAAGCTTCCCACGAATCGTTCTGTCAACAAAACTAAATATTTACAGTAATAGCTACGGATAAATCTTGGTTTTGTGTAGTAAAACCTATTAAGTTTATTATAATTTTATTTTCAAGAAGAAGAAAATAGTTGTATAACTGTATTTGCAGTTCTCGATACTATTTTGGAACTTTTTCTCATTATTTCCGACTTGATTGTACGCTTAATTTTTTACACTCTCATTTTTCATCTATATAAACTCATTTTAAAGAAATTTTGATTCATATGACAAATAAAAAATA
>JAGDQP010021121.1:0-28685 GCA_022664845.1 Lepisma saccharinum | reverse complement strand
AGTAGTTTACTGAAATATTACAACATTTGGGAAAAGTCGCCATCTTGGATCCAAAATGACATCTCAAAATCCCATTTTGCACACCATTTGAGCTGGATAAATGAAATTTTACTTGAAGTTGAACCATCACAAGTAGGTCACGACAATATAAGAAAAGTTTCAAAAAGTCGTCAACTTGGATCCAAAATGTCCGCCCGAAAAACCCAATTTCCAAATCATTGAAGGTAGAGAAACGAAATTTTGTTTGAAGGTGTATGACCAAGAGTAGGTTACAATAAATGGGGCAAACCTTTCTTTTGGGGACGCAGTTCCCCTTGTGAGGGTGAAGGTGGATACCATGGTGGTGTAGTAGAGTGAGATTTTGGTTAAGATAAAGGAGGCGCATCCTCTCAAAAGCACTGACGTTGGGGGGCGAACCCCCTACGGGGGTCTGGGGGCAGCGCTCCAAGCGAAACAAAGCGAGTATATATATATATACACATGTCTTGTGAGGTATCGTTGAACAGCTCTTGATGATAATCTACAAGACAATAAATAGTTTCTCGATAGCTCTCATATAAGGCGAGATTTGAATTTTTGAAAATAAAAAAAACTTCGAGATCTACCTCAGCCTGTAGCCTTATCGAAAGGGATTTTTTTATATATTTATATGCATGAGGAAGTTTAATAAAACTAGTGACCAAGGGCACTTGGAGGTTAGGTAAGGTCAGGTACGGTGTTTTTTTTATTGCGCACACGGTTAAATCGTGTTTTTATCCACAAGTAGGCAAGTGTGATGTCATCACAATTTATGTCAATACTGAAATGAGACATTCGTCTGGCAAAGCGGGCGGTTGTTTTTTTTTTTTCACGAATCATTTGACCTGGCTCAAGTCTAAGAAGGGCCCTCATAGAAACAATGTGGAATAAAAAGTTAACAGCACTTGTGCGTAAACAGCACGTTGGCGTATACACACGGGCCGTGAACGGCACATGGAGGATGTGGAGGTAGCGCTCCACATATTTCTGACCTACGGTACGAAGTCAGATGGAGTGGTCAGTCCCACGCTCGACCGCCTTTACCTTCCCAAGAAAACTCTGGTACTCAGTTTGATAGGAGGCTGAGTGCACCGCAGAGCGCCAGGCATGGAAAGATAGGAATCTAACTTTTGACTGAAAATGTTTCACAAAAATTGAAAAGGATATTTTGAAACTGGTTAAATGAAAATCGGCTCAGATTTTGCGCTAACCTAGTAAATTTGTGCAATCTTTCGTAATGTTTTAAATATTTATGTCGTTTTTTATTTTCTGTAATATTTGTTTTTCATTTGAAAACATGAAAGTCGATTTGCTGTATTTGGTCATAAATATCCTAACTATATTAGAGAAAAAACTATTCAACTAATTACATTACATTTAGTATTATGGAAACAAGTAAAATAAAATACCTTCTCTGAAATTTATTAGTTTTAACTTACAAAACCCTAATTAAATTTATTTTTACAACTCGTCTCGCGATCCCCTTGGGAGTCGTGACCCCCAAGTTGAGAAACCCTGATCCAACGAATACATAATAGTCGGGAGCTATACTATACATGGTTTGCCGAATAAGCTGCTTGTGTATAGCGTTACACAGAATATTTACTTACTTCTTGGTGCGCGTAAACATGGGTTCAAGTCCGTTTGGGACTATTGAAGAGAGTGGTTCGGAACAGACTTTAGCCAAAAATATATGCCACGTCGTTAGGAGCTCAGCTGTTTGTTTAGTCGTTCGTAGCAATAACTGATAATATTTAAAAATAGTTTTTGTCTTTGCGTACTACCTTAATTCTCTTCTTCATTATATAAACATTTGCAAATCAATTCAACCACCATTTGTCTTATTTTGAATATAAACGCCATTTACAGTTGGTAGAGAACGCAAATTTAACGTTCCGACGTAGCTGGAAAAAGTAAAAAAATGTTGGAAAATATGCGGTTTGATCCCATATTCATCAGCATCAAAAGTACAATAACCAAAAGCTTGAAAAACTTCGGTCATGAGAGCTACGCTGGGCAGTAAGTATTCAATGTAGGCAAATTCTATACCGCTAACATTATTGCAAGTTCATGTAGTTTTTTGTTTCTTATTCCACAAAAGTTGAGAATGTAAAGATAATTTTGATGCTAGGCGACTTCAGTCAGTAAGTCCTTTCCGAAAAATTACAAAAAGCTACACTTTCGAGTAATATAGACATATGATGACGAATTCAATTCAATCCGGAGGCACTTGCTGTAGTAGGAAACCTTATGGTTGAAGATTCGAATCGCCTGCAAGTGACGACGTTTCATACTTACAAAAAAACTGTCAAAGGTTAAAATTTGTATTACGCTCAACTTGTCATATTGCACGAAGTGTATTAGAACTTTAAATTGCAGTTTTAAGCTCTACATTTGCTAATGACATTTTTTTTTTTTTTTTTGTAATCTTAGCTTCGTTCAGGCTGGTTTACTTTAAAATAAAGGTTGTGTCGAGAGCAACGACGGTTTTCCGTCGTTGCTTTAAGTTTTTAACATCGAGGATTAATTTACTAGAGCAACGATGGAACATATTCCACTGTCGCTTAACAGCGACAACCGCTCAGCTCAGCAGCTGCAGCTTGTGGATAAGGCGTCAAAAAGCTAATCCAAAGGTCCCGGGTTCAAACCTACTTTACTTTTCGCATATTTTTTTTTAACGAAAACTAAAGGTTTTTTTTTTCGTTTTTTATGTAAATACATAAAATGAAATTTAATAAAAGTTGTGATTTATAATTTTAAAAGAGGCCACTAAAAACTAGGATGTATATAAATCCACCAGGGCAGGATGCACACCGAGCGATAGGTGTGCAAGGCAGATAGGGAGCTGGGCGGCGTTAGCCGCGGGAGGGGGCGCAACCCCCCTGTCAGCGGCGGGTATAAGCAAAAGTACTGTTTACTCAAAAATTCTGTTTAAACAAAGTTTTGTGCCGTCCCGTCCCGTCGTTGCTCTTGCAAATTAACCTTCGAGGTTAATAGCTTAAAGCAACGACGGAAAACCGTCGTTGCTCTAGACACGTCCTAAAATTAAAATACAATAAATGAGCGTATCTTAATGTGGCAATACTTACCCTAAACTGGATGTTTCTAAAACTGTCATAATACATTCATCTCGTAATTCGACAAGGCAAAAAGGACATGCATACACATGTGTTTACTTACCACACAATACATACAGACAAAATGTAATACATACACTCAATGTTACATTTTCCTCGCACTTGAACTTAGTAATACATTGCTGCTCTGCTTTGTTGGGAAGATAGAGTAGAGGAAACGCGCTGGGCATTTCAATGTGAAAGCATGTCAACATAGGTTCAGAACCTGCTCAAGCTAAACATTTTTTACAAAGAGATCGTGAATAATCTAATCATAACTTCTCATACAAAACGGAGAATATTTCCGATTGTGGGAAGAAGCACCTGAGTCAGGGAGGAAGACGATTTACGAATGTTGGTTGGAAAAGTTCAAATCAAGCCTCAGGGGGTTACCAGGACACGTCATTGATCTGAAGGATAAACTTTTCATGTTATTAGTCTTAGAAAGAAACACTATAGCATTTGTTAAGCACGTGTTAGATAGAGGCAAGTGTGGAGTATCGCTAGCGTGCTGGACTGCGAATTTGAGAACCTGGGTTCGATTCTACACCAGCTAGTTTCTTTTTCGCATAAACTGAAGTATTCAAAGAGATCTTCATCTCTCGCTGGAGAACTTACGAGTTACGAAGCATCACTGGCGAGAATCAGAGTTAACAGTGTGTGTTCTTTAGCACAATGATAATATACTTTTCATGTTTTTCATTGATTTTTCTCTCTTCCTCTCTTTCTTGATGTATTGTTATCGTGTCTTCGCTGCTTCTTTCTCTTCTTCTTCCTCTCCCTATCTCTATTCATCTTTATTTTTTTCTTACGTTACACATACACTCTCTCTATTTTAACGTGCTCCAGAGCCAATTCCGGGCCACTTTCGATGACCCGGTGATAGGGCCTGACCCAAACATAAGTGACCCAATAACCCGATTGACCCGGTCTGGATAATCTATTTAACTGGGAATTTCGGCGTCGTATTTTTTGTGTTTTAGGGGTTACTACTCCCGTCCTGGTAACGACTGAAAGAAACACTGTTAAAACGCAATGAAATAATTAAAATATGTCTTTCATCCTCTGGGTTATCAGATCTACATCGAACCACCGCGTCCGAATGCGTTCGAATTTTACACCCGGCGACACAGTCCAAAACTTGACCAGCATACCCGAGAACCGGTGACCCGTTTCATCTCTGCCGTGTTCTTCTATGTGTGTGAATTGTTATAAAAAGAGGTAACGGTACGGCACTTCTAACATTACCTCCGAACTTTAAATTAACCGGTGCAATTAACTCCTACTTCATTAGTGTCGTAATTATTAGAACCTTATATTCGCAATAGGTGGAATATATAGTGAGATGTCCAGAAGAGATAAATTTTAAGACATGAGTAGAAAATGACCCCCTTTTTTGGCCATTTCAAGTAAAGAATTATTTTTATATTAGTTTACCATCAAATTCGTTTCCATCCTCTAATTAATCAACCTTACATGTGTGCCTTTTTTTCACATTGGCAATGTGGAACATGTAAAGTTTACTATGCCTATAAGGAACATGTTAATTTTGCTTTTGAACATTTGTAACTTTTCGTTTTCATACAGATAAGGATTTTTAATCTTGGCTATTTCTGATAGAAATTAAGCAGAAAAATTATCATTCATTCATTTTCTTTTTATGTTCAATTTGCATTAGTAGTCTGGAATAGAAGGTATGGCTTACTGTATCTACTGGGTTAGTTACAATAAGTGATTCGGTGAGACCCCGGCCACTGTTGGGGGGTGTCGACCACAAACTACCCCAACGTTAACATTTTTATGGTCAATAGTTAATAGACACAGTGCAGAACTACATACACCCTCCCAATTTTGACTTTACACCCTCTCCAATCTGAAACTACTGGCGGAATCCCTGATTACAATGTATTCCGAACCAGTACGTTCAATGAGCCCCACCGAATTTGCAACCGAACCCCGCGCAAACAAAGCATGTGTGTTACACTTTTGACATTATCCTATATGTGTCTCAAAACTCTGTAGTTGCACTGGAAATCATTAGTATTTAATCTGACCACGAAGTTTGGTCGCCATTTTGAAAGTGATGACTTAATGAATTTTTGAAGTACCCGTCACTATATTCGAATAGTTCTGAACACATATAAAATACAAAAGTCATTTCTATCTTGCTGTTAGATTTGTGGGAACTGAACTTTATAGTGTGGGAACTGAACTTAATCCTTTTACTAAGTTCAAATTCCATACTTTTATCTTTACTTCTTCTTCTTCTCTCTCCCCTCCCACCCCCCTCTCTCTTCTTTGCTTCTATTTAATAGACATCCATTGGTTTCAATGTTTCATTGCATGTTTCAATTTCTCCCTTCATCAACTTCTGTATATTGATTCGTCTCGCTTTTATTCTTTCATTTTATTGCTACTAATACATGTCTATTTCGTAAACAAAAAACGTGCTCATGCTCTTTGCTGATTTTAGTATGGACGAGACGAAGGAAGGAGAAAGAGGGGGTCTGTTTACCGGACGCGATTATAGGATAAGAAGGTACCATTTGGGTTGCCTAGCTGCACGGCGTTCACTGTCGCAATTTTTTTGATGCGAAGTGTACAAACTCATGCTCACGATCACTGTACTAACTTATGTACGTACAACCTTTCTGTAGAAGGCTAAAACGGCGCAAGCAGTATTCTAAACATTTTCGAAATAGAGCAACATACTTATTGGTTCTGGGTAAGTACGCAATAGATCATCTTCAGCAATTGAACAAGTCTTTCCAGGAAAGAAACAGATTTGTTAAATCAATTGAAATTGTCGTCGAAGGGCTAAACGGAGTAAGAACTAACGAAAAGTGATCTTTGTCTGCAGAGTGAAAGAATAAGATAGAAGAACTTCATCTGGAACCTTCAAAGCCTCCGAGAGCCAAGCGACCTCTAAAGCCACTTTACTGACCAGCAGAACCACATGAATTCAGTTTGTATGAAGAGTTGTACAGGAATCAGTACTTTCAAATGCTGGATACGGCAATAGCGGGGTTCCAGAATTGTATCGTCCATCAGAAAAGTTTTTTGAATCAGATTGAGCTAGAGAATGTAGCCCTACTCATCAAAGCAGTTAATTTTGCTACAAGAAGAACCGGTAAAGATCGTAATAATGTAGTAAGTTTCAAGTTGTAGAAAAGTCCCCCTCACATTGATTATTCGATGCTGTAATTAGAATTGCGACTTCTCATGTTGAAAAGATTCTCATAAGATTACGTGCTTGTGCGATGTTAAAGAAGCCTTAAGAAAAATGTCAAAGGAAATTAGAAGTCTCTTCGAAAACATTGTTCGCATTTTGCTAGTGAGTCCGGCGCCATAAACAAACAAATGCCAGCTTCCAGCTGTGATTCAGAGAGAAGCCTCAGTGCTCTGCGAAAACTCAAGTTAAGCCTGCAGCCAACGATAATACAGATGCGGCTTAACCATGTAGCGTTGTGCTATTTCCATCGGAATACAGTGATACTCGATCTGCATTACCTACAAAGTGGCAAAGATTTTCATATCGAACTGGGACGGGAGGAACAGCGTTTTAGATCAGTTTGCGATTGAATGAAAACTATAAATTTTCTATGTTCCTACTTCAAATTCAAACTTGGATAGAACATATCATTCTACAAACTAGGCCTAATACGGCCTCGGATGTCGTTGAAGTATTGCTAAGAAATTTTGCTTTAACTGAATAAATGCATTGTCGTCTTCGGAAAAGTTCAAAGTCATGAATTCATCCCTAATTACAATACAGGATACTAATTCTGGTGATCGCGTTATCCTAAAGTATCTAAAGGTAGATATATTGAAACAGTGAGGGAAGAAAAGGGCGTTGAGATTAAAATAATACCTTATTTTGTACTGACAATAACAACAAGAGAGTTTGGAAGTTAAGGGAAGATATAGTATCTTTGTCTTCCCATATAATCAGAAAATGATGGTGCAAGTGAAAGGATAGATACATAAAATAAAGTTTAAGAATGTTACTTGCATAGTAACACATACAAAAGGCGTACAGAGATATTACACACAGTGGCGTATCTACAATGTCCCAAGCCCCTGCGTTGCAGGGGAACAGGTGTCTAGGAGGCCTACAGGCGACATTATAAATACAGTAGAGAATCGATTATCTGGATTATTTTGGGATCAATAGTGTCCGGAAACCCGATATTCCGGGTAATCTGTACTCAACTGTAAGTGAAACATTAGTTAATGACAAACCAAACAAACACGACAAGAAAATCTCAACGTACGATTTTTAAACTTTCTCAGAGTTGCTAAAAAGGAGTGAATTTTAAATCTCACAACCAAAGTCCATTAATTTTTGACTCGTAGTGAGAGCAACATATGGCCTGCCGTTATCAAGGTGGATAATGATTGCTTGGTGATTGAGAAGGCATGGCCGTTTCGATCAGAATTCCTCTCGCAGTCTCTCCAACTATTGACCATCCCAGTGAAGGTGAAATGCTGGCTTAAGGTATTTAGGGGCCCTGCGTTATTGATTATTTTGGTCCCTGTTACCTATATATTGTGGTCGTAACAGTAAAGTTATCAGTTTCGTTAACATTGGTGGGGCCCCTGGGCTGCTGCTCTTTTAGCCCTCAACTTAATCCGGCTCTGACTGGTGGCATTAATGGTTTATTTAGGTTCCATGACGTTCCAGTGAATTATGCCTTTGACATACCACCACACACTTAATATCACCTTCTTGGGAAGAAGTTCTGGTTTTAACGTCGATAAAGACGGTTCAGAAAGGCGACACAGAGTCCTTCGACTCTTTACTTTACGGTACAGAACCATCTCATCATCCGTGACAACACGTGTCAAGAACCGTTCATTTTGTGCTATGCGCCCTCCCCTTGAGTTGCAACTCAGCTGGTGTGGAACGTAACGATGAACTTTGTGGTGATATTCAGGGATTCGAACCGTCTTTCAACTCTTGTCTTGTGTACCTGGGAGGTTTCCGCTAATTCCCCCACAGTTGAATTCGGAATGCTTCGTGTGGCTTCGTCGAAATCCTATTCGTAAAACACTGCTGGACGTCCAAACAGTCGATGACCTTGACAGCTTCGGGCATTGTCCCTTACTTTTAGAAACCACTGATGACATGTGTTATCATCAACTGCATTACTGCCTTTATCGAACTCAAAAAATAATCAGTGTCTGATGTTCTCCTTATCAGTCTACATTTCACTGACAAGATACGCCGTTCCTGTCTGAACATCCACACTCCCTGCCTGTGGCTGTTCTAATATTCCCTCGATTAAGTGACTACCTATTCATTCACTGACAGTGTCATCTGTAAGATCAGTACTCCACTATTCTGTGACATGTCACAACGCGTAGAAGTTTTGCACTTGTCCAATACATACGGGAAGAATTTTCTGAAATTGTTTATGGAACATGCTCTACTAGAAAGGTCATAAAGAGTTTCTTGTAGGGGACGGCAAAACCCATAGTTACCCTACTGATTACACATAAATAACAAAACTTCTATCATGCTGTCACGAGTAAACTTTTAGATGACACTATTTTATGCAAGTTTTATAATTTTAAATATCACTGCAGCCCTCTATATCGTAATTCATTGCTTATCCTGCTATTACTTCAATTGTGATTATAGTGTTGCACCCATATCACGCACCCAAACCGGAACTACCTGCTTGTTTAATTCCTACCTGACCTTTAGATAAAAGCTCCTATACATTGATCAATACAAAACCAATGACGCACAAAAATTTTCGGTTTATTTCACTTCCTGCTACAAAGTTTGAGTCAACATAAGAGATCTTGTGTCATTGTTTTCCAGTATGCAATAAAGCCAAATGTATTCAAATAGCTCACATACAAGTAAAGACGCGAAAACTATATATAAATTGCATAAAAATTTAGCAGTGGGCACGTCAAGACATGACTTCGCTGCAGGTACGTCTATTGCTCTGCCAACAATTCCCGTAAAGAATGACGTCGCAAAATGTGAGCGCTCGAGGAAAGCCGAAGTTTCCCTAGCTCGAGTATTGGTACTGTTTCGCCGATTCTGTTCCAGCTTTACATGACAAATCAGGATACGTCTTCAACAGAGAACAGGGTGTGTGTTATAAGAATCCTTTAGAAATCGTTAGCTTCCAGTAGCCTACGCCTAACCAAAGAGCATGGACTTACTGCGGGGGAGGAACGTGTTCGATCCCATTGAAGGACAACTATTTTTTTTTATTATTTTCCTGTATGCTGACAATACTTATTAATAAATACTCCCTGGTACTTTTATTGGCATGATAGACGCTTCAGAACAAGTAATGCCGAGTGAGTGTTAGTGAGTATTAGACTGAGGTAAATATCTACAAAAATACGAAATATTTGATTGAATGATAGTTCCTCATTCTTGTTTTCACAGATACGAGCGTTCCCTATAGCTGCTGCTTTTATAATTGGTGGAATAGACCATACTGGACCACACGTTTACGTACTATCCCAAGATACGACTCTTTTTGAGCTCCCTTATGCCTGTTTGGGGTCCGGCAGGATGGCATCTACTAGTTTCTTCGAAACACGTTTCCTGGGCAACATGGAGGTAACATATGGAACACTTCGTACTTGTATCATAATTAGAGTATTAGAATGTCTCTCTTCTTTCATGTGGCATTTAACACTGTAGATCACCCCCGCCATCTTGGTACGCACCTTCCATTGATTTACACGGGAATTGTTTTACTCATTTTATGCCTCTCGGATGTAGAATATTTAAGTTCTGCTTTCACAAAGTTTGTCTTGGTGGTTATTTTGACTCTTGTATAGTTTTGTTTTGTGAAGTTTCTCCAAATATATAATTATAATGTATTATTAATAGTTTGCTATATAAATCACAATATGTTAACGGGAAATTATACTGTTCCTGTATAAAATATTGCATTTCTATAAAGTAGCATGAGTAAAAGAGAGCATGACGATAAACTGTGCGAAAACAGAAGTTAAAATTATACTCCTGAAAAGTATAAAACGAGTAAAACAATTCCCATGTTAATCAATGGAAAGTGCGTACCAAGATGACGGGGGTGATCTACAGCCTTAAGATCTATTGAAAATTCAAAAAACAAAAGTAAGCAGTCTACCTGAACATGTTAGAACAATGAATACAATATTTCTCTGGATTCAATGGAATGTCTTCAGGTATTTTTAAGGGCCAAAGAAAACACGTGTTAACAGGTAAAAGTCAATGAAAGGTTAAACGTGTACAGACAGACTACTGCAGGTATAGCCCTTTTAGATTCCTACTGTGCATAGGATGTCCTGATTATTTGGAATCAAATAGGTGTATTCCTAGAATAAACTTCTATGAATATTAAACACAAATTCTAGGTTGGAAGTTTCGAATATCTCCAGGACATTTGAGGAATATACCAAGGAATATCCCTAGAATATGAGTTCGCCCCGGATTCTAATAAAACTATACGCATTATTATGCACATCCGATGAATATTTTAATATCCTCACTGAGAAAAGCTTTATAATATATCTGTGCTGGCGTCAGAAGGGAAATTAGTTCATTAGATCTCTTTTATTCTTTTGCAGTACCTATGGTTTTTAAGTAGGATTGGGTATTAAGGTGGTTCGAAAAAAATTAAATGCTTAATTTCGAGACGCTATACCGCGAAAAAGTGGCCATTGGCATTGATAAGGAAGATAGAGAAAGATTCTCAAAATTGGATAACATCTTCATCGCTCATAGCGTCTTACTATTCCGAAAAATTGTAAGATTTTTTTTTTTTAGATTCTACATTGAAATCGTTGCGTTGACCTCGAATCTCTTCTAGTAATTGAACAATGGACGCTTGATCATCTTGTCTACGCTCTCCTTCAATGTCGCTATTCTCCGGCGAAGACATGTTTCTCGACAAAATTTTAATAATAAAATCAAAAAAGAGTTAATAACCGGACGGAAACATAATTTTAAACTTTTGTTTCTTTCTTTCTTAAAAATATTCTAGAACCTCTAAAATTTAATGAGCAAAATATAGTGTGACACGCGCAGTAAGGCGTTGGAAAAGATGTCTATACACCTTGGGACTAAGGTACTAATCATACAACAAAGAAACAAAAAAAATGTCAGTCACTGAATATTGACAGTTGCTTTCAGACAAAAAAGGGAATCAATTCTGTGTTCGAAAAGGTCCCTGGAGTTTTGGCAGCAAAATGTTGGGGGAACACCGGGTGGTCACCAGGCTTCGTCCGAGGGTCCGAACTTCGATTCCAAGTAGAGGGCTACAACCTGGCTGAACTACGAGCTAGATCCAGTGTTTCAAGAATGTAACTTGGAAATCGCCTTGAGAAATGGGTAAGAGTAGTAAATCCGCCAGACCAGGTGCAAGGAGGTCCCTTCCTTACGGTAGAATGACCCATGAGTGGAAGAAAACAAGTGACAACATAAAACGACAAAATGTTAGTTGTTAGTACAATAGGTGCACACAGCCAGTTAAATATGTAAATGTAACAATTAACTATTTCTTTACAAACTTTCTAGATAAAAAATTATGAAAGATTTAGTATCAGTTTAACAAGTTCAAAGAAGTGACTACAAAGAAAGTTACAAAAGAATTTATGGTGGCCAAAAAGCAAAAGAAGAATTTAATCTGGCCAATTACTATACGTTCCTCTCTTTTGGGCTGTAGTTTTCATAAAAACAGATATTACCTGGTTAGTTGATCATTCGGACTGTGAACAATAACGCGAAAAGTACGGACGCGACGCGAAATACGATTCGGTACGGACAAATAATGCTGGAGAATGATGTCTTTCTTTTCAACCTTTAGTTTCCTCTTCCTGTATAATTGGCGATGCAGAAGTTCAATCTTGGTTTTGATGCATTAAGAAAACGTTCAAAAGTCACTTTCAGCATTGATATACAACCACATAATAAAACAAACTTAGTCCACCGTAGTGAAATTGATGTAAGTTGTGGGAGGCAATTCGTGAAAGAGTGAAGAGCGCAGCGATGGAACGTTAGGTGAGAACAACAGCAGAAAAAGAAGTCTTGGTTTGATGAAGAATGCTTTAAGTTTCATGAGGAATGAAACAAGCAAGGCAACGAAGGCAACTTTGTTTATTGATTTCATCGATATTTTTCAAATGTGTTGGTTACCTAACTACTTAACTTTCACTTTTCTTTGAACGTAGTTCGGTTCGATTTATTCGATAAGGAATCTTTTTTCTCTCTCTCTCATCTATTTATGCCTTTTCATTATTTTGGATCTGGGATCCTTAAGGAGGTTTTGTTATCATCAGTATAGTATGTATGTTCTCTTAAGCAACTGAATGGAGGTGCCTGTATTGCTGGAAATGAAGGGTCAATGATAGAAGCACGAGTCTTTAGATAGAGCCTTTATGTTGGTGCATGAACCGAATGAACAGTCTTCGAATGTTGTTGCTTAAAGCAACAGGAAGGAAAAGGAAAGCAACTGGAAAAGGAATATACTTCCTTTTGCGTTCATCTGTTTGATGTGGTGGCGCATAATCGTGTCAAGTGTGATTCTGACTACCTGAGGTAAATACTTTATTTTTATTTTTTACATTTTTTAGACCTCATCCATATCTAGTTTATTTATTCTGAACATTTAAAGGCATATTGTTTGAAAATATATTATTTGTTTTAGTATCATAACAGTATTCTTGGAGATTTCATTGAATTGTATGTATGCATTTTGTTGCACTTGAGAACATTTGATCTTACTTTAAGTATAAATTACAAAATGTGTTGAATTTTCATGATTATTACGTTGTTACTATTTCATACCAATCATCATCTAGAATAAGGGAATATTTGGGTAGTTGTGTATGAATTTCATACATCAACATTCTTACAGCCATCATTGCAACTTACACACAAGGAGAATGTTTGTGTAACTTGGAGCAGTTTATATATCAAGTGTATTACTTTATATTTTTAAGTCATCTATGTTAATTTTTAAGGCTCAGTGAGGTACATCTAAAGTATACTTTGGTCAGAAGTAGGCAATACACCTTATCGGCAGATATTCATGTATTGTAATGTCTTCCGACTCTTCCATTTTTACACGCTTTTTATTAACTTACTCTGTAATCATGTTTCATCTCTGGTACAAATCTTGCAACGTTAATTTAACTCATTTCTCGACGTCATAAAATCATGAAATTTTGCACAGCGACGTAAGTCGGCTGACAATACGACATTCCATTGTAACTTTCATATATTTCTAGTATTTTAAAAACATATTTTAATATTTTGTTATTACAGACTTCTTTATCCTAAAATAAATACTAGCCTGCATCGCGGATGGGTTTGGCTGGTTGCAGAACACTTTAGGATTTGGGCCACAAAATATTAGCTGAAGAAAAAGTATGAAAACCGAAATAACCTGAAAAGAATAATAAATAAAATAAATTAAAAAAAGAATTTTTAAAAATATAAAAGGATTATAAAAAACACGCTTATTAAAGTAAAGAAAAATAGACTAAAAAGTAAAAAAATAATATATTTATGAATCAGAAAATAAAAGCGTGGGTGCTCTTAGATATTATGATTTTATGATAAGGTAAGCAAGAGCTTTTATTTTCCGATTCATAAATTTATTATTTTTTACTTTTAGTAAATTTTTCTTTGCTTAATAATGGGTATATTTTTTAAATATTTTTAATATATTATTTTGAATCTTATGAATGTATTTTTTAACACTGGATTGTATTGCTACTTGTTCTACTTGTATTGCTTGAGGGAATTACAATTTTTATGTATCGACATTTTTATGGAACATTATTTTTCACTATGGAAAGGTTATGTTCCTTTTTATTATTCAAGAATTCTATTGGAGTCAAGTACGTGCTGAGTTGCTTGCATCTCCCAGATTGTTTGATGTCATCAACGCATCTTTACCCAGTTCTTTCTTTTTCTTTATATTTTCATTTTCATTCGATGTTGAGTGCAATTTTCCAAACTGACTCACCAACGAACATACCTCTTGTAAATAATATACGAAAGTGATAAATTTAGTAGCGTAATATGCATTTCTTATTATATCTTATTGGCTAGTATATAGTTTTGTCCATCATGCTACCAACTTAGGTTAATGAGTATCTTTAAATCAATTTGCATTTTGATATTCTATGATCATCGCTTGTATTGCGTAATTACTGTAAAATGACACCGTTATTTTTATGTAATTTCCGTTAGTGATCAATCATCATGAAATAATGTTAACAGTCACTATATTGATGATTTTTTGAACATGTGGTGTATATCATGTTTAAAACACGACTAATCTATTAATTCATTGACTTGATCATTTTTGTTTTATTTTATACTGATGATGTTTATGCTTAAGTCGCATCATGTATAATGTGTTGTATACGTTAATGTATGTTTCCAAGGAAGTGCCCATTAATGAGTTTTCATAAATCTTATGTTTTGAAAAAGTGCCATAATTTAAATGTCATAATATAAATTCATTTCTTAAACACGAAACTATTTATCTACGATTACCAAAAGTGACGATGGACACTCAAGACTGAATTGAATCAGTATAATAAACTTTTATCCTTTTTATACGACTGTGTTCATCTTCGAGTCTTAACCTTCTATGGCTGTGCTTAACCCTCGACAGTCATTTCTGTTTTTTCGATATTCGTCATTCGCATTACGCGAGTGCATCCATGGAACATTTCTTTTGGTGTTTGAACTTTGTGGAGCTTTTATTTTCAACTTCCATTATTAACCAGGATTCCTACTTGGTTTCTTTCGTATCTTCATAAATCAAATAGAGACCGTTCAGCGCTATTTTTATATGATATTCAAAATGCTCGTCTTTATGGAAACGCTTCAGTGCCATCATTTTATGGACACTTTGTATGTGTAGAAGTGCATATTTTTTCTTTCCTCACATCACGCTAGAGTGATATCAGCTTTTTCGAAGCAGTAACTCCGTGGTATTCCTCCAGAATCGCCAGTCTGTCGCTCGACATGCGTAAACTATGTTTCCATATATGGCAATAGCCCAGGTTCCTCTTGATTAGATTACCCTTTAGAACAGCAAGCTGTGTAGGCGTTCACATCAACCACAAACATATTAATCGGAGGGAGACGAAGAAGGAGTCTACGTTTTGGAAGCAACTGAACAGCAGCAAAAGTAACCCCGTGCTTCGTGCCTTAAATAAGCGGGGGTAAGCAGCAAGTTTGTATTATAAGTTGCATAATTTTTCTTCGGAAAACTAGTAACTTTATTTTACTTACGTTAGCTGCTGTTTCGGGGTATTTAGCTCGCTACAGACTATGCAAAACATTATTTGTCGAGCAGAACTTCATGTTCATGATTTATTTTGTTAACTCCATAAATCACCGAGTTGTAGTGGAAAAGGTTCCTGAATGTCACCTATTATTGATTTTAATGGGGGGGGGGGCTCATTTTATTATGTGGTTCTATATCAGTGCTGAAAGTGGCTTCTGAACGTTTTTTCATCCTTAATGCATCAAAACCAAGATTGAACTTCTGTATCACCAACAACTCACGAAGAGGAAACTACAGGTTGGAAAAGAAGACATCATTCTCTAGCATTATTCGTCCGTACCGAATCGTATATCGCGTCGCGTCCGTACTTTTCACGTTATCGTTTACAGCCCAAATGATCATCTAACCAGGTAATATCTGTTTTATTAAAACTACAGCCCAAAAGAGAGGAACATATAGTAATTGGCCAGATTAAATTCTTCTTTTGCTTTTTGGCCACCATAAATTCTTTTGTAACTTTCTTTGTAGTCACTTCTTTGAACTTGTTAAACTGGTATTAAATCTTCCATAATTTTTATCTAGAAATTTTGTAAAGAAATAGTTAATTGTTACATTTCTATTTTTAATTGGCTGTGTACACCTATTGTGCTAACAACTAACATTTTGTCGTTTTATGTTGTCACTTGTTTTCTTCCACTCATGGGTCATTCTACCGTAAGGAAGGGACCTCCTTGCACCTGGTCTGGCGGATTTACTTCCCAACGTCATACTATTTTTACAGCTGAAGAAATGTCGCTAAGACTTGTTTTATTGAAACACCACCAGATTCAGTCACGCTAAGTGGACTATTTTATACATTAGTGATTTTAGAAAAGGAAGATTAGATTGGTTTAGGTTAGTAATAGTTTAACTTACTGCTTGTGTAAGGAATAATATTTATTTCCATCTGCGCAGTTGTTTTCTTAACAGAATAAGCCTGTGGATGGTTTTTTCTTTGGGTTTAATTCCACAAAGTATATTTTATACGTGTAAAGCAGTATAACAATTCACTCTGTTAAAACAGCTTTCCTTATTGATGAAAATTCCTTTATGAAAATTATTTTTACGAGAGAAACTGTAACATACGTAATTAGATCATTCCATGACAAATCATTCATTTTTTTTAAAAAAATGTTAGCATCGCCATTTTAGAAAATTTTATTTTTCGTATGTGTGTTCCTACATATCTGAAGATATTAAAACCTCTTCTGAAAAAATAAATAAAATGTTACGTCCGTATATTTCTGGGGGCGAACCTGTTTCCAGCGTGGCGGGTGGAATTGTTTACTCCGGTAAGCATGTACAGAAACCTGAATATCTCATAAACCAGAAGAGCTAGAGAGCTAAATCAGAATCTGTTGAGTAGTTCTTGAAGCGTACTTTGAAGATGTGGAATAATCTTTTCTGAAAATAAATTCGTTTATTTAAAAAAATTAGGCTGAGAAATGAGTATCAAATTGTATAAAATTGGATTTTTAAGCATTTTGTGTGGGACTGGAGCTGTATAAAAGGCTGAAAATTTTTGTAATAGACCTATCAACCGAGTATCTGACGAAAAAAAAAAACATGGTCCTAAACCACACCCTTTCTTCTATGGAGATTCAAACATGTCCCTTTGTGAAAAATGCCAGATTTTGGGCTTGAATATCTGGGATGAGTCCTCACGAGAAATCTGAAATTTGTTGTCGAAGAAGCTTTGTATATGCCCAATTCACAGCTAAAATTGCAATTTTTATTTTGATGTGGTTTAGCCAGTGCAATTAGATTTTCTTCGGTCGTACTTTGAAAATGAAATTATGGTATCTTAAAACAGACTATCAATTACTTCGGTGTAGCAGTTGAATATAAGGATGCAATTTTTTGTTGCGTTTAGATCTACTAACAGTGTATGTATACAAAAATCATTGTGTTGATTCACACACCTTTTTCTCATCAGGAAGTTCAAGCATGACCCTTCGCCAAAAAAATGCCGTATTTTAGGCTTAAATGTCTCGGATGAGTCCTAATGAAACAATCTGAAGTGTCCAGGATAATTTCTATGTATCCAATTTACAATAGAAATTGTAACTTTTATTTGGAAATGGTTTGGTAAGTATAATCGGATTTTCTTCGCCACACCATGCAAATGCGAATGTGGTATGTTCACGAAGGTTAAGATGTTTTTTTGAAAAGGAGGAGGACTGCAATTTCTTTTCTGATTTTTAGAACTATCAACAAGATGACTGTATAGAAAATAACGTGACGTTAAATCACGCTGCTGTTCTACTACGGGATTCAAACGTGGCCCTTTGACGAAAAATAACGGAATTCGGGCTAAAATATCTCAAATGGGACATCATAAAGAAATCTGAAATTTGATCACAAAGAAACTTTGGGTGTTCTCAAATCACAGTATAAAAAAACATTTTTTTATTTTCGAGTAGTTTGGTCAAGAATAAGTTGTTCATGAGATTAAAATTGTGCCTTTCAAGTAGCGTAATAATATGAAGGTACAAAAGTTGTAATTTCGGTTGTGAGATGACCACAAATAAGGCTTGCTTGTCATTAAATTTCAGGGTTTTTTTTCATAAGGACTCATCTGAAATATTTAAACCCGAATTTCGGCATTTTTCGGCAAAGAGTCATATTTGAACTCCGTGGGAATAAAGGGATGTAATTCAACCCAACAATTATGTGTATACAGACGCTTTGTTGGTAGGTGATTACTAATGATCGCAGTCTTATATTCGACAGCTTCGTAGAAATAATGATTGTCTTTGTGAATATACCACACTTGCATTTGCATAGTATGACGGCGAGAGAATCCAATTGCACTGACTAAACACTTGGAAATAAAAATTGCAATATTTGCTGTGAATTGGGCACATACAAAGTTTCTTCGACACCACATTTCAGATTTTTTTCATGAGGGCTCATCCGCCTCTGTATTTTAATTACTTATACAAAATAGTGTGAATATGTCTGTTAGATTTCTGGGAGCACGTAAGTATTGATTTTAGCCCCTCATTTCATTTGTTACATTTCCCTTGCTGAAATGTCTAATTTCCCCCCCCCCCCTCTCTCTCTCCTTTCTTCTCCGTTTCTCTCTATATAAGCTTCCCTTTATGACTCTATGTTACTGGTATCCATCGTCTCATTTCTTCTCTTCACGTGTTTAAATTTCTTGGCTTTGCCTCTGTTTGTATGCCATTTTATCAAAATTTTCCTCCTTTCTATCGATACGAATTGATGCATGTTTCGAGAAATTATGTGCAGAAGTTCTTTGCTGATTTCAGTTTCACAGTGGGGAAGGAGGGGAAGAGAGAGAATAGGCTCTGAAGGAATAATGTCTCGAAATGATTGTATAAATACATATACATTTGATTTCTTTCAATGTAATTATTTTATCAAATTATTCATGCTTTGAAGAATATATCATTACAGACAAAAGTGCTTGCTCTACACGAGATTCGAAACCACAACCTTACGATTAGAAGTACCGCGCTCTACCATTGAGCCAACGTGAATACCTTGACTGTTTCTGAAGAAACATTTCTGAATTTCCTCTGTTCCGAAACAATGACATTTATATCCGTTGAAAATGGTATGATTTTTTATCCTTTGTCTCGTTCATTCTACTATGGATGCATGAACTATGTTTGCTATTTTTCCTTGCAAGTGTTGTTTTACGTATGGAAGCGTAGGTGACGAAACCATCACCTGATCACATGTATGCATAGTTTTGAAATGCTACATATTTCAATTAATGTTACTTCTTTCTACTCTTAATTACATTTCAACATATATTATTGCACTGCCAAGAAGAAAACACATCCGTACTAACTTTTCCCAATTGCGAAGGTTCACCCTTGTGGGCTTGAACCTGGTACCTGGTTTACTGTTTCTGAAGATACCCGAAGTTGGACTTAGAGAATTTTCAGCTGAAAACAGCCCTAATCGATGGGGTCATCTCTTTTGGAATAGGGTGTACATCCAAATTTAGGTTTTGATAATGATGCGGTATATTGGAAACACCTGGAGAAGGATCATATTCCTCTAGCGTATAAATGTAGTAAATATGTTGCTAAATTTACTAGTTTTCGTGGTACAACTTATGTTCCAAAATGGATACTGAAGACTTTCCGTGTTACTTTTGCTCCGGGAGCTTTGAAACTAGAAGTGGCCATAGTCAGCATATGGCAAGAGTCCACCCGACGTGGGAGGGAAGGGGGCTCAGAGTCCTAAGTGGAGAAAAAGAGAGGTGGATACACTAATAGTATTGTGTAAAAAACAAGAATGATCCTAATGTTAATGCTATTGTTGCTAATAAACTCTGAGGTAAGACACTGAAGGAAGTTAGATCCAAGAAAAGTAAACTTATGGCGAGTGGGTTGATACCTAGAGAAGCACGGGTAACTACATAGAGGGTAAAGTGAAACGGCCTGTCGATGGTGGGTCGAGTTCGAGTGTGAGAATAGAGAGATCGAGAAACCCGGAAGCGTATTATTACGGAACTTGGTGTGCTGGATGCTATTCTGTCTAGGGAGGAGTTAAAGTGCTGGAACTGGAACTATAACTGATGAACTGATTGTGGTAGCTGACTGACTATAACTGATTGTGGTCTCTGAAAAACAGAAAAGTGATCTAGCGAGTTCGCCGTGAAGGTGAAGCAGAGTGCTCAAATTTGGGGACGAAAATCAAGTCCCTACTGATTAGAAATTCCTCTAGCAAGGAGGTCATGGTGGAACAGGACGAAGAACTAGAACGACGCACACGATGAATAAAAGTCCGTTGAGGACTACATGGATAAACTGCGGAGTGGAAAGGAGTGCCTGGAGAGAGAAAATGCCAATTGGAGAGACTGTCTTCATATGGAATTCCGTGACCGCCTCAAAGGTCATACAAAGAGATTCGATTATTGCTGAGGTGCATGAGAAAAACTCAGATATGACCTCCCAATGGAAGAATGAATTAGATCGAACTAGAAAGAAGAGTGATTCTTGGAGAGAGTGGATCTTGGAAGGAGTTTCAGGATTCTCCCGTGATGGTGACGGAAAGATAAACATTTGTTGATGGGTTTTTATCTACCTCCATCGTGTCAGATGTGTTTGTTCTGACGGAGTTTGTAAATAACTGGTTTGATTGACTCTCGTGGGGATGGTGTACGGCCGGAAGTAATCCCAGCTGATAGTCGGCTGCCTGCAAAAAAAACCTCCAAATATAACTCTGATAGATGAACAGATGAACGATGGTTTAGATACAGGTGAAGGTAATAATTCGATATCTGAGTGCCTAAAGGTAATAACGGATGAATTATTAGGTCTTAAGGGTTGTGGTCAAAGCGACTTGGATGATATCTATGATCGGATAGTTCAACGATTTTAGGAAAGGATATTGGTGCTACATACAAATGTGATAAATCGTCTAGGAAGGGCGATAAACGGACTATAGAGTTTGAGGAGACAGTTCGATTATTCGAAATGGATTCTTGTAAACTGGTTGATAGAACAATCGAATGCCGTTTTGGCGGACATTTTGATGATCAGACTCCTGTGGGTATAGAGATATTGATTGAGCTCTCTTGTATGGAGAGTTATGGTCGTTCCGGGTAGGTGTGATATTGAGTTCGGGTATCATCTGGAGTATTTGGGGTGTGTGGAGAATCCTATATCAGTGACGGAGGTGGAGAGTCGCATTAGACGCATCAATACTAACTAGACTTTGGGCTGGATAAAGTGAAAAAGAAGGATATTATTGGTAAGAATAAAGCCAGATTGATTAGGACTTTCATTTGATTTTAGTCGCTACATTTATTCGCTCTGCGTGGAAAGGGCATCGTACTGTACTTATTCCAAAACAGGAAAGAGAACTGGGAAAAGCTCAAAACTGGCTCCCGATAACAATCGGATCCATGTTTATGCGTGCTTTAACGGCAGTTATTAGCGCCTGCCTCGAAAGTCATTTGACTCTGACGAGAGCTCAAAAAGGTTTCAAGCGCAGGGGGATACAACATCTAACTGTTTTACTACGAGAATGTATACAACATGCTTATGCTCAAGGGTGGTCCTTCTACCTGCTGGATGTTCGAGAGACCTTCGATACTGTGCCACATCGGGCGATCCTTGGAACATTACGTAAGCAGGGAGCATCTGGACTTCTGTCTGTTATCGAGAGACTTTATTCTGATAATCGTACTGCGTTTGGTGGGTTTGGAGTCCAATTAGAAATGAAGAGGGTAGTTAAAGAGGGGTACTCATTAAATCCCCTATTATTTAAAGTTGTGTTTGATGAGCTACTATCTCGAGTGGACTCTTTATCAGAGAAATTTGTTATTTATTGGTGGTCATCGGGTAGAGGTATTGGCTTATACCAATAACCTCCTCTTGATGTTTGAATCCTCGAGGGGATTTCAGCGTGCGTTGGAGTTTTGGTAGACATGAAGATGCAATTGTCAATTTGGAAATTTAAAGCTTTCAGTTGCGCCCTGCGCGTAAGGTGTAGTATTGTTCTAATCCGACAGTTAGAGTTGGAGATGGAGTTCTCGGATGCCTCTTTACTGTTCAAAAAGGAAGATTAGTCCACTTTTCCGCGGAATATGTGCATTTGTTACTATAAAGATTACAACGATGAAATCAGCGACCACGACAGAAACTCTTTACTTTACATAGTAGGTCATTCTTCACAATCGTCTCCGTGATGTAACCTGTGAGTTGGGAATTCAGGAGGAAGTGACTATTCCCAAAATGTTGAAATTATGAATTTTGAAAAGGACTCGTACCGGGAAGCGTGGAAAGACTTAAGTTTCCCAGCGAAGGGTGTGAGATATTTTCAGGGTTCGCCTTCTTTTGATGCCTTTTTGTTTGAAGATTCTCTGATAGTGATAGTCGTTTTATCAATGTACTTCGTACCAACACCTACGGGGTCAGAGTGGCAATTGCGAGGATCAATGCAGAGTTAGATGTGACTTGTCGTCGGTGTCGTTCTAAGCCGGAAACCCTCGGGCACGTCTAGGGAGAGTGCTTCGCTCAGAACCCTAAGATAATTCATCGGCATTAAAAAGTGGTTACCTTGATTACAGATCATTGTGAGAGTAAGGGCTTTCATGTTAAACGGGAGGAGGGCCTGATGGTTACTGGGGAGACTCTTTGTCCTGATCTGGTAGTTGTCACGGATAGAAAACAGTACATCGTAGATGTGTCCATCCATTTTGAGGAGGGGTACTCTCTCGAGATTGGGACTAAGGAGAAGGTGAATAAATATAAAGTTCTTAGTTCGCTATTTCAGGACTGCAAGGAATTTCGATTGTCTATTATCATAGTTCTAGGGAGGCGATCTCTAAAGGTACTCGGGTGGTCGTTCAAGAATTGGGCTTCGTTGAATGTCATAAACCCAAGACAGTAGCCATGATTGCGTTGCGATCTTCGATTGAGATTGCAAACACACATCTGGATTACTAAGTATTGAATCTCGTTAGCCCATGGCCTTCACGTCCTCAAGGTGCGTCACGGGCAATGACATGTTATCCGCCGACAAAGAGAGGCAGAAGGTAATTAGATGACCAAGTTGGTTCGATCGCGTGTTTAAGGTAGGTTGGTATTTCTCGGTTAGGTATCTAAATTGGAGTATTATTGTAATTATAATCAGATGTACAGTACGTTACTGTAAATGTATTTACTCGTTGCTCTTTCTGTATGAATTCTCTTTTCTTATCAGTATATTAGGCATTTTTGTTTTAATGTGTTTTTGTATTTTACATAGTTTACTGATAGTTTATTATTGTTGTAAATTTTTGAAGATGTTTCTCTAAACCTAGGTTCAGAGATTTTCTCTGGTAGCGGTGATACCGGTTGTAATAGCGTTAGGTTCTAATTTTGTGTCTATTTTAGCATCTGAAGAAGCTTGATTGGCAAGTCAGAGTTAAAAGTAATCCAAATCTGTTTCAAAATTTACAATTTTCGTTAACTTCTTTCATTTTTTCAGAAGATAAAGATACTGTTGGGCTACAAAGGCGGCAAAACCAAACCTGATCCATTGGAACGAACTCATCCCAGACAGGATTGAAACTTTGCCTTCTTGCCTTTCATGCTTAAAGAAAAAGAAGTGTGTCAGGAAATAAGAAACTCTGTATCAAAATAGCCATGACACTGGTGAAAGTTTCTTAAAGTTTGGAACGAAGTTTCTGCGTACCACTTAAGAAATATGCAGTTAACTTAATCACGCCACTTCCAGTTTATATATTCAGATCCATGCGTTATTCAATTGTTCCAACTTGATGCGACGTCCGCTACGTAACACCGCTATCGATGCAGTTTTGTCGTAATACACAAGTTCGTCATACTTCTATCTTCAAGTATCTTTTTCTTTTTTTTAATCTTTAGTTTTACCTTCTGGCTTTTCTTTCTCCATAAAGCCTGTCTCTACCCCTGTATCTCCGGAACGAATAGAAATATGAGAAAATGTTGAAACATGTGTTCCATTATTTTGAGGAGCTAACAGCTAAAGGAACAATACCACCTCTGCCATACCCCACCACCTTCCCATAGGAGTATGTGGAGGCAACTCAACAATTTCAAAATGCAAGTGGGCGTGAGTAATATATCGTTGGAAAGATCTTGATGGAAGAAATATTTTGGATCAGCTCCGGGATCAATATGTTGCTCCTCTTCAAGATGGTGGAAGATAAAAAGTTACTATTTTATGACAATTTTTTGCTCAGGCTGTAATCCAAAAGCAGTAATCGTGTAGTCTGAGATGTTAAATTTGAATACCGCCTGGAACATGGATGTTTCTTGCTTTCAACATGTAATTCATTGTATTCACCTAACCGTGACAGACCGAAGTGAAAAGGTATACGAAAATGGTACATACAAAATAAAGTTTACCAAAGTTTTGCTCAGGCTGACAAAGTTGAACAGAAGATAACAAGGTGGCAAACCCTCTTCTAGCAAAGTGATGTCCTATTATTGATTCTCCGAGGTCTTAAAACTCTCAATATTCCAGTGTATCCCGGAGGAACTGACCATCCCGAATATGTGCTAGGTGGGAGGAAAGTCAGGGCTCTATATGTTTCCTCTTCAAAATGCTGACAGTGAGAGGTCAAAATTAGAAAATAACGTGTTTTTTTGTCACAGGATCTACGAGTCGAAGAGACGCGTACGAGTTGGTCAGATATGGACATGTTTGGCATAAAAGAGATTAGTTTTTTCAACATAATGGAATGCGTATTTCGGTATTCTCTCATATTGCCGTTCGTTCCGGATGCAAAGGATGGAAAAGGAAGAACATCATTTTCTCGTGAGGGTCCTGGAATTTTACAGGGCCTAATGCCTAAGAACGATAGCACATAGAATAACTTAGCTAGGTAAGTATTCTTGCACTCTTCTGTTACAACATTAGTAATTATAGTAATTGTCGAACTTTGACCCCACCACCACCATCAAATAATATATATTGATCCCGGAGTTGGCCCAAAAATTGTCTTTCATGAAGACGTTTCAAACGATATATTACTCGCCCCCCGTACGATTTGAAATGTTTGGGTTTCCCCCACCTACCCCCCCTCCACCTACCCCCCCACCCCACCCACCCTCGCGGGTGTCAAAGATGATATTTTTAAGACAAAACTGTTAGTCCTTCAAAATAATGGAATACGTGCTTAAGATTTCCTCATATCTCCATTACTTCCGAAGATACAAGGTCTACGACAAACTTTAAGGAATTCCTATATAATTAAATAAATATTTCTGGTCTACCGGTTCCCGTAGGATCACTGAAGTCAAGCAGCTCTAGGTCTGGTCAGTGCTTGGACGGGTGACCGTTGCAGTACTCCAGATGGTGTTGCTTGTGCGGCGTCCACCCAGCGTCGTGAGGCCAATTGGGGAGCTACCTGAATAAAGAGGTAGCGATCACAGTTGAGAGCTTCGGCTCTCCTCTCCCAACACGTCTGGTCAGCGTGGGAGCAGTAGACCACCTCCTCCCTCCGGGAGAGGCCTCATCCGGTAGTGGATTGAATATGGCTGTGTATTATTATTATTATATGTAGCTAAAATTTGAAGAAAACAATCATACAATTTGAAAATATTGTCAGTATGAACGTATGGTACTTTACGTTCGTATACAAATTATGGTATACTCAACTGACTTGCTTCATATCCTTCTCACTTGAATTCCACATAGACATAGCACAACAAAATAAACATAAAAATATGCTTGAAGAAACGTAGAAAATAAAGTAGAAATAATGAATAAAGAAATTTCAGTGCTGCCCCCTTTAAAAGTTTTATTTATTTGTTCTAACGTATATTCAAAAGAATGTGAACCAATGAAGTATTATTTCACATATAAACGGGACCAGAAATGTCACAGAAAAAATCTAAAACAATATGAACGACCAAATTAAACTTACTATTTAGTTCCTAAAATTTCTACTAAAGCTACAACCAAATACGAAAAATAAAAACATACAGAGAAAGTAATTGCGCAGTGAGTACAAGGGTTCAGAAGTGAACAAATAGAGAGTTACCTAAATGAAAAGGATAATCTTAATGTGATGGAACAGAGCTGCGTTGGGAGTATTTGTCGTACTGTTGTTGATATTACAGTATCGATGATAATGTTATTTGATACTACAATATTCTCACTGTTCTCAAGTTCAATTAACTTTTGGTATGGAAGAGGATGGGCAGCATCCGGCGTCTGAGAGGCTGATCTTCTCGAGTCCTATTAGAAGCATGCGGCCATTGACTTCTGGAGAGAAGAAGCGTCTTTCGTCATTTCAAAATCACATTCTTTTTTAAATTAATAGATTCTATATAAACAATATATTATTTCGTTCTTTTAGAGACGATATCTTGGAGTCCCGATAAGTGCCGTGCTGCAGATCTGTCGTGCCGTGAAAAGACCGAATGCTTTTTTTTTTCAAATTGTAATACTAATATGATATTATTGTTACATTATGGAAGATTGGAACATTGGCAAGAATATTGGGGCAGAGATGATGTATCTAGTGGAGTCCTGATTAAGTGTTTCTTAAATCGTAATTATTATTTTCTTCATGTTATATGTACAACAATTGCATTTTCTGTGATATTTTATTTTTAAAATAATTAAAAACCAAACGGTTCAGATCGTACTGATTGATCCAAGATTTGTCACTCGTAATAGAATCTGACAAGAAAATTGGATCACTATTGACAATCTCAAGAAAATATTTGCCAGTGTGAGTACGATTATTCTCTATGTTTCTTAGATTTAGGCTCTAGATGTAGAAATAAATTTTATCTACACATCGTATTACAAGACTCTCTCTCTCATACCATGAGATATGGGTCTGCTTATTCCCGAATAGTAAATTTATATGTTGTGCGAACATAATAATCACTTCTATAATGTACTCAAAGGTACAGTTAATGACAAGGCTACTGAGCCGTGAATAGTGCTTTAATGTCCAACGAAACACGTTGCAAATCTTTTATGGACTTCTGTAACAGATTTTCCCACCTTGGAGTAGAAGTGAACGCAGAAATCTTCAATTCCTACACCAGCTTACACATTTTAGCCCTGCCTGACTCGGTGAACTCAGCAGGAAGCAGGGTGAATCAATATATAATGTTAGGTTACATACGATGAGATTTATATAGCGCCACTATTCCCAGTCCACTACAGAGTTGTTATTGTATTATCCAACAACGATTATGGAAGAGTATGACATTATCCAAAACACTATCTATATTTCTTTCATATGCTATGGTCAGAACTATCAGCTTACCACAACGTTCCTTCGTGTCGTGTTGAATATTTCACTTTCATCCACTTAGCATTATTATTCTTTCTTCTGTATTATAATTTTGCCAATAACTGATACTATTAACCATCAACTGTTTACCATTAGACATTTATAATTGTTTTTAGGAAGATGCTGCTGTCAACTTAGCAAAAGACGCTGTTGTTGCTGGAATAGTGAACGATTTAGGATCTGGTAACTGCGTGGACGTCTGCATTATAAGGAAAGGTAGTTCACAGCCACCGTTTTCTGTTGATGCTAAGATCATACGACGCTTCGCTCAACCATTTGCACGTGGGCCTAAGTAAGCAAAACATTTCAATTGTGTTATGTATGAGAAATGAAATGTTCACCTTTGTAGATACTTTGAAATATTGAACACTAAATTCGAATTAGAAATGCAAGAATCAAGCTATTTCAAAGGCATAGTATCGTAATTTAAGGTAGCGAGTGAGTCATGGTCGTAAAAATCGAAATCGGTTGCGAATCAAACTTAAGAACGAGTTTGTGCATCAGATACCAATTCAGCTCTGTTAAAGCGGAACATGGAGTGGTTTGTTGCCAGATATGTAGGAGTGGATGAAACCTGGATGCACCATTACAATCCAGAATGTAAGCAGAAAAACATACAGTGACGGCACCAGGGATCACGTACTACCCGTGAATGTGTTGTTTTTTTTGTTGTTGTTGTTGTTGTTTTTCAATAATTTTTAATGTTCATGCAAATTTCAAGATATTCCTTATCTGCGTAGTTGGACTTGTCTTACTAACGGTACATATATAGATAAACACACTTCAATGATCCCAAACCTCTATTTTTGCTTTCTTTGATACCGCTATAATAGAAAAACTTGCGATGGCATAGACTTTCGATTTTTTTTTAATCTCTGCGGGCAATCCTTTCATTACCTTATCCGAGGAACGGAGGCAGGTCTTTACTGTTTAGAATAGAAACCTGGCCGGAAAATGTTGGCGCCCATTTCGAGTGTCACCTGTCTCCAGTTCCATGACCCCAAGTGACATGTGTCCAACTGTCTATTCTAGGAAATTGAACAAAGAAGTTTGTAAATAGTTCGAACAAGGTATATTGTAAATTCGGCTTTCTTCCTTCAGTCATATCAGTTTACTCTGAGCATGCTAGGAGGCTGTCGGAATTGTGGAATCTAGTTCAGTATGGACTCATTTGAGAAGAAATGACACATCATCATCAAAATCAACATGCACGGCAGTGCATCAGCCAAGTTCTTCACGTCAGAAAACGTCAGCACTGCCAGAAGCATGTTATACAGGAACAAGAGTTTATGGCAAAATCGACGATTTGGGGGCCCCGTAAGAAAACATATGTTAAAGATAGGAATATGAGCTTTGGCCGTTAAGGAGATATGGTAAATATGTGCAGATGTACAAAATTTCATATTCGTATCTCAAACTATGTTCTAGTTGTGGACCCCTGAAATTGCACATTTTAGGCTAACTGAC
>JAGDQP010021120.1:6527-32214 GCA_022664845.1 Lepisma saccharinum | reverse complement strand
TACCAAATTTTACCGAAACAAATACATATACCAACTTCGTTAATTTAGAGAGAGCAACATACCTTTTCGATATAAGATGTTTCTGATGTGTTGATATGTCGAATGATATGCACTTCGTACTCAAAGTTCGAACTATCACTTTCACTGTATGAGTGGCTTAATCGTGTTTAAACCAATGATATAAAGTTCTGTAATTCTTCTGAGTCCAAAAAGGAGTGTAATTAACGTAGAATTTAGGCTGAAGCTGTCGAAATACTTAATGACGATGGTTGAGCACAAGCGCCTACGAATATCTTTCTGCGAGTGAGTGTATAGAGAAGTTTTTGGTAATATTTATATTCATATATTTTCTAATTGAAGGAAGCACTGAGAATTTTCCTATGGGATAAAGTACAACTGTTCAAGGCGAAGCTGTTTACAATTTTTAAATTACTTCTTAGATAGGTTCTTGTGTTACCATTCACGTCCCTAAATAAGTTTCCAGATTGTCGCGTGGCTCTTGTGAAAGGGAACCTACACATGTGACAATTCTTAGTTCTTGTGAAGGAAGGTCAAATCGTGGTTATTGGAAAGAGTTAATTTCATAGGAAAGTATACACGGGAATAGAAATGCTCTCACTGTCACGTTGCTGTGTTTTGACATACTAATTGTTACCTTGGAGCTTAAGATAATTTTAGCGTTTGATCATGACCCATTACATTATAGACGTCGAGAAACAAATCTTAGAAACAACTCAATATAAACAAAATGTTTTATAAACTAAATACACTGTTACACAAAATTTTAAGAAAATAATGAAATGAATAAATTGAAATCTACAATCCTACAGCTCTACATTCCACTATTCGACTACTCTTTCCGCGTGCCGCTAAAGTAATGCTATGGGCCCGCAGGGCCACCGTAGCTGGACTTCTAGCTCTGTTAAGCTACTTTCTTCCTTCGAGTAATTTTGTAATTGCTTAGAAAAAATATTAGATTTATGTTTGAAATGAACCGGATTAAGCACCAGGACCCAGGCAGCGTCCCAAGCAAGCCCCCAGAAAATCCACTTTTCCCCTTTATTTATTTGAGAGAGCCTAAAGGCATTGTCCAGAAAAACAGATCAATCATAAGTAAAATTGCCAGAATTTAAGTCAGGTGAAACTGTAAAATGATGAAGGATGTTTAGGTAAATGAAGGTGTTAAGAGTAAAATTTATTGATGTTGTCGTCCAAAATACTATTTTGTAATAATTTTGTATGAGCCCAGTTTCGCATCCATGACGAAGATTTGAGTATGTTGTTTTGATTTTATCACTGTTATGTTCCTGTTTTAAATTAAATATGAAAGAAGTTCTTTATAAGTTATAATATGCCTCTTAATTCTGTCTTCAATGTGTTCAAGTAGGTTCTCCTGAATGAAGTTTTTGTTTCTTGCATTTTCAATATATCTTTTCCTACGTTCTTTCAAATATGAGTCAATGGGGACTATGGGAATTCTGTTGTATAATTGAATTTTGTTCGCAGTCCATAACTTTTCCATATACCGTATCCAGTATCTTTCGAACTTCTCTATCTTTTCCAAATTTATGCCGGAGTGAAATAGTTCGTGACCATACATGACCATAGGTCTTAATATTGCTAAGTAAAGTCTAATTTTGATGGTTTGCGAGAGTTCTGATCGAAAATATGATTTAAGTAAATTGTGGGTACTGAGTTCTTTTGTCTGTCTTTCTTTGATGTGCATCTTGAAATTTAGCCTATGGTCAAGGGTAACCCCCAAGTACTTTTCGTTTTTTTTGGGGGTTTGATTTTAGTATTTTTGATTTTTAAAAATTTATCTTTGTTTTTACGAGTTCCCCTACCTGACGGAAAGAAAAGAATGAACTGAGTTTTGTTCTGGTTCAAATGCAGCTCCATGTTCCGCACCATGAAACAAATTCATTTGTTATTGCCTGTAGTTGTTTAATTGCAACCTCCACAGTACGAGCACTGGTCCAATACGCAGTGTCGTCGGCGAACAGTCCCAGTTTTGTATGAATATTGTGTGGTATGGGAGTGTCATTTACATATATTAGGTAAAGGGTCGGACTGAGTGCCGCACCCTGCGGGACACCGCGTTGAATGTATATTTTTTCTGAGAGAACGTCCTCTGTTCTAATTTGAGTAGTTCTGTTAGTTAAGAAATAATTAAGCCAGCGAATAATGGTTGTTGGTAAGTTTAATGAGTAGAGCTTGTATAGGAGCCCGTCATGCCAGACGGTATCAAACGCAGAGGTCAAGTCCATGAAGACCGCTGCAGCTTTCTTGCCTTTATTCAATGCTCTCTGGACGTCCGTGGTGATTCTGATGAGCTGATCTATTGTGGAAATTTTTGTGCGAAATCCTGCCTGGCTATTAGTGATTAAGTGTTTTTCTTCTAAGTATTGGTTTAATCTTTTGGTAATGACTGTTTCGCATAATTTAGCAATAGTGTTGGTTAGTGTTATTGGACGATAATTATCAGAAATAGATTTACTTTTGTTCGCTTTCGGAATAAAAACAGTGAAGGCTGCTTTCCAAGATTCAGGCAAAAAACCAGTTCTAAGTGATGCATTAAGGTCATTAATGAATAAAAAGAACACACGAGCTCCCTTCAAATAATTAAATTATTTGAAGCTTCCTCGTTCTAAAAATCACAGAAACTCTTAAGTTTATATTGCAGTCAATACTTATAAAAATTTCTTGGAAGTTTTAAAAGAAAAATTAAAAAGTTTTTTTCTTTGTATTAATTGTCTATGTAATTAATAATTTTATTTGTTCTTCCATCTAGTGAGTATTTTAAATATAATAATCTTTATAATGTAATGTTTAGTATTATATTTTTATTTAATAAATATGTTGTGTAAATTATATTCTGAATTACAAATCACCTACCAGGTGTATGCATAAGTTTTTGCCGGTTTTTGTGGTAAAGAAAACACGTAATTTTCAAGGGAAATTAATTTTGTTTTATTCAAAATATTGGCCATCGGCTTCTACACATTTCGCCCATGTTTCAGGTAATTGATGCATACCATGCCAGAAAAACTGATTGTCTTTTGCGGCAAAACATTCGTCGAGCCATTTTCCAACGTTTTCGAAATTACTGAAGTGCTGCTATGTGAGCGTTTGCCCCATTGATGCGAAGAGGTGATAGTCAGATGGCGCCAGGCCTGGGGAGTACGGCGGGTGCGGAAGGATGTCCCATCCAAGCGATTTCAAGGTGTCTTTCACTGGTTTTGCTGTGTGAGACGGCGCATTGTCGTGTAACACAATCACTTTGCCATGTCTTCGGGCCTATTCCGGTCGTCTTTCGATCAATGCGTGATTTAAATTAATCATTTGTTGGCGATAGCGTTGTGCATTAACGGTTTCGCCGGGCTTCAAGAGTTCATAATACACAATACCGCTCTGGTCCCACCAGACACAAAGCGTGGTGTTCTTGCCGAAGCGATTTGGCCTTGGTGTTGAAGGACCGGCTTCGCTAGGTGAAAGCCACGATTTTTTCCGTTTCGGGTTTTCAAAATAAATCCATTTTCCGTCACAATTCGATAGAAAAAAGATTTTCTTTCGTGGCGTTGAAGCAGCATTTCACAAGTGACTTTGCGATTTTCCATTTGACGTTCATTCAAATCGTGTGGGACCCATTTACCCAGTTTATTGATCTTACCCATTGCTCGTAAACGTCTGCTGATCGTTTCTTGTGACACATTTAATGCTTTTGAATTTATACTAAATATTCTGTTCAAGTGAATGTGATATTAAAGTTGAATTGAAATACACACTTAAATAGCAGATCGTACATTACGTAAATTAGCTATCATGTAAGTTGAAACTTTCTCCGTGAATACTAGTTAGTATGTGATGCGCTATCTAATTTCCTTACAAAGGACTATTTACCGGAGATATGGAAACATGGAAAGAGATGATGTTAACTAACAATTTAAGGTGCGGCAACAAACAAATGTTTGGTTTCATATTTCTTGATACAGCTCATCCTTTTAGATATTTAAGAACATTGTACACTATTTCTGAAGCTATAATGCGAAATGCCTGATCATCCATTTCTGATAGGTTCTGTTTACACCAAACATTTTCAATCTGTCACCCGAATTGAACTGTGAGTAATCGAACTACCGTATCTCTTTTGTCACTTCTAACTGAATAATTTCATTCCAAAACTAACGTTGTCCATGTTTCAAAATTTTTCAGAAAAAAAAAACATCCCTTTCCTTATTCATTTTTCATTTGAGTTTTCAGTTTCGTAATAAAAATCTGGAATATAAAATCCGTCAAGGGAATTAAGTTTTATCTCCTGTAAAACATTCAAAAGTAAACACGCTGAGTTTTAGAATTAAACTGTTCAATTATTGTTTTATGAACTGAAATTATGCTACATTTCTGGATTTGGTTATAAGCAAGATTCTAGATGTCATAATGATTGTTAAGTAATGGCATGGCTTTACAAAATTTGTACTAAATTCTTTTGTACTAAAATAATATTCATTATTTTTAAAAAAATTATACATGTTAGAAAGTAAGTTAAATTTTATTCAATAAATGGTATTGTGTTGTTTGACGAAATTGGACTCAAAATCAAGGCTTAATTCTAATATCGTAATGTTCCTTATATTTCTGTACGGTAGAGACAATTAATACACGGGAGTGGATTTTATCCCTCAACCATTTATTTATAAAAGATAGTAATGTTGACAAAATTACCGTCCCGTAGGAGACTAATTACACTTTGTAAATACTTCTTCTTCTTCTTCTTCTTGGGTGATCGATAGAGGATGAGCTATGAAGACCCAACCGCGTGCCGGGAGTTGTAACAGTTACGTAGCCAAATGCGTACGGGAAGAAGTCAGGTTTAAGGTGTGAGTACGCACCAGTCACATAGCCAACTGCGTGTAGTGTGTAAGCATCTATCCGTCGATACCTACCAACCACAACAGAAACTCAGCTTTACGAAAAATTGGTGAGAAAATCGTAACCAGAGATTTCCATAATCAGACTTGACTCCCATGCAAGAATGATCCATAATTAATACTTGGGATAAAAATAATTTACCTAGAAGAAGTATAGGATATCTCGTCCGAACATCCAGCCTGAAATAAAAGTACTCACTCTTCCTTTTGGTATTTCTCATCTGCCTGGATATATACTTATAAACATAGCGCAAACACTTCCAAATAGGTCCAACTCTATTGTTAAACTGACTTATTTCTAGATTCTTTTACCTTTAAGTAGATCAATAAAAATCTATACTTTCAGTTTAATATCACCAAACCTTTATTGCTTTTAAAGTTTGTTTTTTTTTCAAAAGAAATGAACAAATAACAAAAGAATATGGTTACTCTTTTAGCATATCTCAATGCTTTGTCAGGAAGGAGTAAATTAATTCCTATTATTAAGAATAGAGAAATCAAGAGATAGACTTGCATACAAATTCAAAGGGGGGGGTTCATTACCCCTAGTTCCCCTGTACTTCTATTCCAACATAAGGAGATATAGCCTTCAATTCTGTATACTTGAGAATTAAATAATAATAATTAAAAGGTTACCAGTTTTACAGTTATTTCCTTCTCTTCCTTACAGGAAATTAAAAAGGATACAAAAGTAGTTTCCTTAACTTTTCTACATCAGATCGAATCCTTCCTAGGTTTTGACTCCAATTCAAATTCTCTTTTCCACTTCAACGAAGGACAATCAGAATAACTAATATCTCTGCTATTTCACCCAGACTTCAATTTTCACACTTAGCAAACTTCAGGTTTAGGGTTTACAAGAATAGCCTCATATATTATACATAAACTCGTTACAAATTAGGAGTTGTTCCATTCTCCAAATTACACACACAATTCGAGGTTCAATCTGACACAATATTAATATCACTGGAACTTCACTTCGATATTTGTATTACTATCAAGAATAATGATTACATTATCCAAAACTCCAATATATTCGTCCATTATATCCGAACTTATTCGGTAATAAAACACTATTTTTAAGAACTAGAACGACATAGTCCTAACCTCGTCAATTATTTTTTTCAAAAAAAACTCAAGGTTGATCTCGTTCAGTAACGAAACCCCTCCTACTTTCCCGTCTCGTTTCCAAGAACCAATCATGAGTCAAGGATCCAGCCAATCAGCGGTCAAATCAGTAGTAACCCTTCACCAGGTATTCAAATACTACTGTAAGCACCCAAAAGACTGTTCCAAGACGGAGACAAATCATAGACAGAGTAATCCATTCGCCATTTTGTAGTTTCCCATAAAATGCACACTACATGCGTGTGCAGGAAGGTACCAGTTACAGAGCCAACTGCGTACCAAGGAGTGTTCTAGTTACATAGCCAACTGCGAACGGAGGAAGGAGAAGAGCTGACCACCCGGGGAACGAGTGATCCCTCTGCTCGAGCGAGGGTCCATTTTATAGGTGATTGTAGGGTTGGTTTTTCTTGCTTCTCCTACATTGATTCCAGCTCCCTCTATCTTCTGTTATTCGCTCCATCTGGTGCTTATTTGTGGAGTTGACTGTCGTCTGCTCCTATGTGTGTCACTACATGTTTACATTCTTATACACATATTTGTCCTACAAACATGCTTGCTTATTTACACAATATCCATGTGCTCAGAAGACACGCGGAATATTTCAATAGATTCCACTCCCATGGAAAACGAGTTTAGGTACTACTCACAGCAAACGGCTGATTGTAATATGATATCAACAACAATATAATATGAGTTACATTCTGTTCCAACATAGCTCACATGAGAATTCCAGGAAAGGGAGAAATCTAGCACACGTGCATCCGACGAGCAATTCCACCTGAAATCACGTGCTATTTCATAATTTCTGTGAAAGACAGGAAATTACATCCAGATTAAAAGATCAAGATTACAACAACAGAAACTGCTCACACGATTGCAACCATTTATTTTAGAATACAGGAAGATCAAATGTCACGGCCAAATCCTGTTTCGATCCAAATAAAAAAAAAAAGACCGAACAAGTAACTTCAAACCCGCAGTTTTGACTCTGAATTTTTGACGTTAGCTTCTACATGAATTAGAATCCTTGGTTCGACTTTAGAACCTTTTAATACTGTACACTTTGCCATCTGTGAATCCTACTTCAAGTGGCCTTACAAGTTTTCAGTAATGAGTTTCGGACTTAATATTTCAAAATTGACCTCAATGCCAGAACTATTTCAAGTGATCATTTATACATGGAACATTTCCTCAATTAATTCGAGTGTCTTTTCAGACTTCAATAAAATTGAACTTAGAACCTCAGTTAGTGCAGTCAGTTGGTTTGAGATTCTTGCAACGTTAAGTTCCCTACATCATACAGTGATAACATTTTGCACAGCGACGTAAGTCAGGTGACAATACAACATTACATTGTTACTTTAAGTAAGTAAGTAAGTAATATTTTAATATTTTTTAATATGAACTTATTTATTCTAAAATAAATGCTAACCTGCAACGATCAGATATTTTACTGGTTACAGAACATTTTAGGATTTGGGTCACAAAACAGCTTAACTGAAAAAAAATAATAAAAGCTTTTTTAAAGTCACACTTTTAACTAAAAATAAAAAATAATAATTTTGTTTATGCATGACTAAACAGAAAAGCATGGGGGGCGCTCGCATTATTGAACTGGCGCGCCCCATGCTTTTCTCTTTAGTGATGCATAAATATTTTTATTTTTTACTTTTTAATACGAATTGTACGAATTTAGTACGAAGAAAAGCATATCTTTAAAACGTTTTTATTTTTTGTGTGTGATATATATCAATATATCATGAAGAGAATATTACAGGGATCGGTGAAGCGATATACACATGAAGATACATTGTCAGGAGTATTCATGGTACCGGGACCGAGACTAGTCTTGGTCTCGTCTCATTCGAGACCAACACTAAGGTCCAGGAATAGAGACAAGACAGAGACTCTATGCATCGAGACTTGCTCGACACGAGACCAAGACTGAGACTAATCCCTCGAGAGTCCAGACAAGACCGAGACTAGCCTCTCGAGCTTCTCGTCTCGATCGAGATTATAAGCTTCACTTTCATGAATGTGGATAATATTAATTTAATGCTTTTGTTGATGTTGTTTCATACTAGAAGAAATCTTGTGACAATTAGTTTCATTCTGATGAATTTTATTAAAATGTTATATTGTATTTCTAAAATATGATTATAAGTAGTGAAGTATCAATGCCAAATTATTTCCTGTTGTCTTTCAATAATAATATAAAAGTGTTGGAAACCGATTCGGGGACGGATAAATACAAACATTTATTTTCTTCTGCGACGTTTCATCCCCATGCTTTCTCCCTGCTGATAGCCTTTTACTTCTGTTCACACTCCCCAATTTACATCAGCCTCTGTTAGATTGATCCCGTAGAGACTGTAAAGTATACGTCAAGAAGCCAAACAGTGGTGATATAGATCTTTTCTTACATCATTTACTTATTACATTTTTAAAAAATGGAAAGAGTTTTGCATTATTAACAGATACCTTAGAAAAGACGAAGACATTATATTATATATATTTCTACGTATATGGAAACAGTCAGAGATCAGTCGCAGATCACTTCAACCGCACCTCAACTATCTTCGTAGCCCTGCTAGTTCCTGATTTTAAAGTTATCGACAGACAGACATGGCGATTGTATAAGGCTTCCCAGCACTTGATGCTGATGCCTAAATTGTGTATAAAGTTTTCCTGTAGGAACTCCTTAGTTTATGCATAAGAAATTCAAGTGAGGTGGAGCGAGCGTCAAATTCGGATTATCTATATGTCGTTGGTGAAGTGTTTCGCCAAGACCTTTCGAACAACAACTCAACCACCTTCGTAGCTCTAGTAGTTTCTGAGTCGAAAGTTGTTGACAGACGGACGGACATAAAGGTGATATAAGGTTGTACATGTTATGCCTTAGACAGAGAAAGTTTTTTTTTTTTTTTTACTTATTAAGCTATGCTTTGCTAGGGTTTTTGGAATGACATTTTAATCTTATGACACGGCTTATTTGAAAATCCAATGGTCCAATGTGCTTATTTCAGTTTATAAGATTCGCAGTACGTAATTTGAAAGTAACGCCTACCGGGAACACACTTCACTCTTTTGTTTTTGCTTTAATGTATCGACGTGCAACTATAATCCATACCTAAAACAATTGGCTCTTTTAATCAGTCAAGAGCAGTATTGTAAACTAATTGATTCGTGTGGTTGTGGAGTGTGGTAAATGCTATTTTTAATTTCTTTCTATTTCAGTATCTTCTTGTACATAATAAGTAAATGTTTTGCTACGTACTGTACACTGTTAAAAATTTTGGTAACGTTGCTAGAAATTCTCAGGGAAGTTTCTCAGAATTTTTAGTATTTTATGTTATTTTACTGTAATAGAGGAAAACTCAGAGACTTTTCGTATAATTATCTGGATATTTTCCCTTTTCAGTTCTGCACATGCGCAGAATGAGAAAACTGATTCTTATCGTAGCTGTGCACGGAACGTTGATCAAGAATTGTCCCCGCCATTTTGTCAGTTCTTATTTTGGTAGAAATGGGAAATATTTTGAGTGAACGGGAATGCCGAATCTTAATAGACATTTAAAAAATGATTAAAATGTAGCGTAAGTCGTGGGATCAATTTAGTTTATATCCTCAAGATTCAGCCAACATCATTCTAATCCTCTATACTGTTTTCTTTCAACTGGAAATTTAGAGCAGTCAGTAAGACGCTAGAGTTTTTACTAAAGAACCCGTGTTCAAATCTCTTTTGAAGTTCTGACTGTTTTTCTTTTGCTCCCAACATTCCTGAGAACTGTATGATAGATGCTTTTAATTAGCCAAATTACTGAAAATTCCCAGGTAGCTATGGTTGCCTAGTATACAAAATATAAGCTGCTCTAAAAAATGATATTAAACCAACCCCAGCCATACTTAAAAAATATAATCCAATAACACAATTTAATAATCTAATATCTAATAAATTCAGGGAAGGAGGAGACGCCATATTAACAATACTCAGTAAGAATCATCAAAGCGTTATACTAGGCATAAAAGATAATATCCCCCTATTAATAAGTAAGCTTCGACTCCCTAAACGCTCATAGGAAATGTTAACCAAACAAAATAAACCAGAAAAACATAACCCATGACCAATTATTAATACTAAAGCCCCCCTAAATCCTCACACACCGATAGTTATAATGCCTATCAATACTAACCCCATGGGCGACAGGAGAATACGCAATTAAAGACTTAACATCTACCTGACGTAGACAGACTAAACTGACAGCCCAAACCCATACAATTCTAACTCCAAACCACAATAAATTTAACTTAATAGCAACCATTTCCAAATAAGGGTAAACACGTAATAAACTGTACCCGCTAACTTCAGTAGCACCCCCGGAAAAATTATAGAACCACTAACAGGGACCTAAACATGCGCACTAGTTAATCACAAATGAACTAAAAACATTGCCATTTTAACTAGAAATGCCAAAACCATTGCACAATACCATAAACAGCCAAACAAAGAAATATAAAAATTAACGAACCACAGAATATAAGACTCCCCCGAAACCCATCCAAATAAACAATACTTACAAGTAAAGGCAAAGAAGCCAATAAGGTATACAATAAAGCCCAGCCTGCATCCGCTCAGGTTGATAACCTCATCCAAAAATTAAAAGCAAAGTAGGAATCAAAGAACCCCTCAAAAAATAAGTAAAACATAAAAACGATTAGAATAAATAAAGCTCAAACAAAGCAATAAAAGTAATATGAAAATTAACCCAATAAAACCAACAGTATGAAAAGAAGAAGATAAAATTCTTTCACTAGTCATAATTATCAAAAGAATAATCTACACAGTCAGCAATACTAAAGAATAAGATAAAATATAAAATCAAAAATGTTACCCCAAGCACCAAGAGGCCTACACAATTATTAACAATTAACAAAATAAAATTGTAACAAATAAAAGGTTCTGAACAACTCATCATATTTTTCTCATAAATCCTAAGGGGATTAAAAACACTATAAATAATAAACGCTTTAATATTGCAATACGACCAAAGATTCTAAATAATCATTACCATGACTGCGAACAATAGAAACCAGAATAGATAAACCTAAGCTACCTTCACAAACACAAAAAGTTAAAAACAAAAGTCTAAAAGAGATATCACTATAAAATTCCTTTAGACTTGAATATAAAGCATAAAAAATATACTCAAAACAATCATCTCCAAGCTAAGAAGAATTATTAATAAATGCTTTCGCTGAGAAACAAAACATCAGACAGTTATGGTAACATGCAAAAGGGAGCAAGTAGGGTAAATTAATATTGACATAAGCTTTCATAATTTAATAAAAATAATGGTCTTGTAAATCATAAATGGACCCATATTACCCTGAACGCATCAAGAGAAAATAAAAACATTCATCTTCAAAACTAATATTTTCATTAAACTACCTCTTGACTCTTGATATTAAACTAACAATAATTTTATTACTAATTCTAATAGGGTTTACCTTCCTCTTTTCTCAACTGACCCACCCCCTATCAATAGGACTCACCTTAATAATTAATACAACTATTGCATCACTAATAAGTGTATTAATGTGAATGATTTAGTAATCCCCTATTAGAAAATGGGACTGTATGTCTTGGACTTCATAAACACCACAAAAGAAATGGCTACCAAATAGGCTTCTTAGCTGCTAGTAAAAGTTCATATACCCTTGTCACTTGCATGAAAATGGTTTCAACTTCTACCAAATAAAGATGTTCCGATTTTCTATCTGATGTTGATCGAAACATTTTCTAGGGAGGATAACCCTGGCAGTGAAGAAAAATAAATTTGTCAAGGTGGAAAACTGCTTTGCCAAGGGGGGGGGGGAATCCCGGGCATCCCCCCGCTAATTCAAACACTGGATTAGAATCGAGAAAGGTACAAAAAAAACCTAAGAATATACATAATATTGTGCAAGGTAGCTTCATAATTTTACAAACCTAACTATAGCGGCTATAAGTAACTAAATGACACTATTTTTTGATAAATATTTTAGGCTTTCAACCAGCAGAAAATCTTCAAGTCACTTCTTACATCAACAACACACTTACCAAATGCCACATACGTATATCTGAATAATTGTGTGCCAAAATCTATGCAACAAGTGACCCAAGCTGTTTATACACATCATTGCAATCAGCGCTTGACTCTAGCGATAGTTGGTGCTTGTAAAACTGTACAAAACCCGCCAAAAACGTTTTTCTTTTTATTCTACCAAGGTTTCGTGTACTTTTAAGTGACTTAGGGACGCATAGGATGTTCCTAAGGGTGCAAGAAAATCTAGGCATCCCACAAAACATTGAGTGACACTTGATGAATGTGTCAAGTCTCTGCTTTCGTAGAAAATAAGAAGATATCTCTAGTAATACTTACAATTGAACGGTACAGGGAAAGAACGGGGGATGCCCATTTAAAAAATCAGTTGTTACTAGTAAAAAGCACTACACAATAACAAATACCCACTTAGAAAGTTTCAATACAAAAACACAAATAATACACACGTTATAGCGATTTTCGGAATATGAAATACATCCGAGTAAATGGGACTTTAAAATGATTCAATACAACAATCAAGGACACCGCAGCCACTTCTGTACACTTCGTATTTCATGAGATATATTTTCTGTACACGGGTTCGCAACACTGACAATGGGGTGGTTGGGAACAGTATATTTCTGTAGAGCCGAGTGATATTTATGAAAAGTTCGTTACTGCTGCATCTTGCGCGCAATGGAAGCAAAAAAAAAAAAATGAATTTTATAGAAAATAGTTTGGCAATACTTGGAAGTAGGTTACTTGTAGACGTGGACACAAACAGTATGTTTCATTGTGTCGAGTAACGTTTATGCAAAGTTTGGTGTAGTTAGGCCTAACTAAATGGAAGTATTTGTAACAATTAAGGCATGTGGTGATAAAGGAAACTAAGCCACAAAGTCAATAAAGTCGTTATCACTATTTACTTTTATTCGCCTGACCTCTGCCTGCAATTTGATTATGTTGTTGGATGGGTCCATGTCCATTGGGCAACAAATAGTGATAAACAAATTGCAGACAGAGGTCAGGCGAATAAAAGTAAATAGTGATAACGAATTATTGACTTTGTGGCTTAGTTTCCTTTATCACCACATGCCTTAAATATTTTTTTTTTAATGTTTGGCAACACTGAACCATTGCACCAGTCAACATGGTTGTGGAAGCTCTTAGCTAGCCTAGTCTATACATTTCCAACACAGGGTTTCCGCCAGGATTTTCAGTTTGACGAGGTGTAAACTCAAAATTGGGAGGGTGTAAGTGAAGTTTTGTACGGTTTCTATCGATTTTTTCACAGCAAAAATTTTAAACTTGGTGTTATCGAGTCTTTTGGGGGTAATCACCCCTCACAGCAGGGGGGGGGGGGGAGGGGTTCTGACGGAATCACTGTTCTAACAACTCAAGTAATTCTCTACATCTTGTAGTTCTTGTGACTCAGTTTCTGGAAACGGATCGACATTCAACTGACCGCGCTTATAAGGTACTTTTTACTATAGCTCGCTACTAAGAACCTAAACCGAACAAATAAATTTAAGTCACTGAGCCCAAAATTAAAATCGTTTTGTTTTCCCCTGCTTTTTGTTGAAGGCACTAGCCTGCATTACCAAAGGAAAAATTTAAACTTAAAAGAGGACAAAAGAGGGATTCTGCAAGACCCCCCCTAATGGGGGATGTTACCTCCGAATTCTGCAAAATACCCCCCAAAACTTGAAAATTATTACCGTTAAATCGATTTAAACCCTTTTAAACTCTTATTTTAAACATTGGTAACTCCCCTAATTTTGACTTTACACTTCTTTCTCTAAAAATGGAACTTATGGCAGAATCACTGGAACAAAAACTTTTTTTATTCTGCTAGAAATTACCGACTTTTTTTTACAAAAAAAAAAACAGTTCAGCAACGGTATGGGGAAAACCGGAAACTTCAATTACTGACTATGATAGAAATTTTATCTTCAGCTACAAAGAATTGCTAGTTGTGATTACTCGCTTGATATAACCTTATTAAAATGTCAGTGTTCGATTACAAAAGAAGATCATTCTACCATTTTTTTTTCTTTCTTTTCTAATTGGAACAAAACGAATATTAATTGCTAATCACTTTGTATGATTTTTATCTTTTGTGACATTATTTCATAGGCTTCAATGCTTATGTTTCTTGGTAAATTAATTACGTTGTAATTTTTTTTCTTCTTAAAATATAATCATTTCCTATTCCTCCACTCTCCAAGACGAGATCCCGTTTACGGCTGACATTCCTAGATGTCTCTCGTGTTAATTAGATCTCCCATTAATATGATCTCCCATTATAACGACAAATTCTAAAAAAATAAATCAATCAAATAGTGTGTTCGCTCTTTTATTATAATATACTACGAGCTTTGTAATCAAGAAGTGGATAAATATCCCTAAATAAACAGAAGAACTAACAACTGTTAATTCCTCTGTGTATAAAGATATGAATAGCCAGTTCTTGATTGCAAAGCTCGTACGATATTATAATAAAAGAGTAAACACATTATTTACTGAATAAAGGAAGGAAAATAGATAGAGAAAGTAAGATTAAGAACAATAGCCCTGCCTCAAACTCTTACAAAGAAAAAGATCACAAAACTAAAAAGTTTTCGCAACCTAAGACTGAATCCGAAGAAAACTTCCTAAAAAAGAAACCTGATACTACGGATACACCGCAAAGTAGCCAGTCAGTTTGAACAAATACAGGGTCGAAAACAAAACCCAAACATCGATGAAAGAAAAAACGATGTCGCTTCTTCTCTTGACAAAGATGAAGAAATTAATAAAATGCAGGATACGATTCAGGGTTTACTAGCTGACGAGGACGACTCTTCAATACAAAGTGACGAAGAATCAAATCCTTCACTATCCATGATCCCCCCCAAAAATCCTCAACATAACAATAATAAATCAGAAACACCTTCCAATTCTCAAAGTCATTTCTCCGACACATATATATACGTACAAATTCCTTTATTCTTGCCTATCAGCACGAAACCACGAATCCCAGAGACTCTCTTTCAAAGAATATAAACTTAGAAAAGGACAAAATAACAGATGAAGATGCTCCCCCAGACAGATGAATTATCTCCTCAAGAGAAAAGGATGGAGGAGTTTGCCAAAACTCACAAAAATACCGTCTTTACTGGATAACTAAGAAATATAAAACGGGAACTTACGGACCAAATCAAATCCCATAATGAAATAAATAAAGTAATGCCTGATATACAGATGACTGTCTTTCCAATTGAAAAATCCAATGAACCTAAAATCCACGTCTAGGACAAACAGAGTTACTATTAGTTTTTCTAAGGAACCACTTTCATGAACAACTGGGAGGGAATTATATATATGAAACGTATGCAGAAGATATTCCAGACTCACAGTACCCAAAAACAACCACTACTTTTACGTGCCTTATCAAGGGAATCCCAACATGTACAAACACAGAAGAGCTAAAGAAATATCTGAAAAAGACAATACCGATCACGAACCTTATAAGAATAAAATAAGAAAAGGGCCCCTTACCACTGATACGCTTATTCACTAAGAATCCGTCATTAGTTAGTGATCTCACAACAAATGGTATCTCCATCGGTTTTGCTAGATACAAAGTGGAAGCCTCCAGATCTAATGCAAGACCTCTGCTCTGTACAAGATGTTATAAATATCACACAACGCAGTCACGTTCCAACGAACCAGTATGTTACAAGAGTGGGGAATCACATCTTAGTTACTCCTGTAATATAGCACCTAATCCAAGATTCTGCGCTACATGCAAGACCCAAGGACACCGAACTGCTAGTTCAATATGCCCTCAACGCCCTAAGAATCCTTTTGCTAATTCTCACAGCAACATATTTAGGAAACCAAAGCAGGTATTCAGCTCTGAAAAAAAAAAACGAAGAAACAATTTGTGCAAGCACTAATGACAAGAAAGAAGTACAACAAATTCAATCAATAGTGAAGAAGGACATACATGAATACACAACCAAGATTGTTAAATGGAGCGGGTCCGATTCTGGGGATTTCTTAAAACATCTAAACAAGAAACTTTCACTTACAGAATAATCTTTTAACTCTCAGGACGAAAGTGGCCTAAGATGGCCAGAAGTCGCCCTGCGAGTCAGCTATTTTACTTCGACGCACAACTGTTAAATTTAAATAATGTAAGTTATGGGGACGTTTTCTGTTGTATACATCATTAATTAAAAATTAAAATATCCTGGTAAAAGCTAAATTTTAGTTTGAATTAAAATTTAAAAAAAGAAACAGGAAGTTGTCAATGTTGGTATTACCCCCTCGAGGGGCAATGCCAATACTAGTACTATTTTCTTCCTCAGTGTCTTAGATGTTGGAGATACCCCTTTCAGATGAAAAGCTAACATTATAAGCTTCATTTTGATAATATTGTGACCTTGGTAAGTTTGGTAGAACTGAAGATATTGGTAAACAAAGGAGAATGATTTCAAACTTACGCCAAAATTTAGCAGGCCAATTTTAAACAGTCAGTTGTTTCATACTTACAAAGAACATTCCCCAAGTGTCTCCTCGGGATTTCTTTAAAATTGATTACAATGCAAAGTTCTACGCGGGTCCCATGTGTATTGTGCTAATTTTAGTGGCCCATACCAGTAATTTGCATATTTATGAGCCTTCGTAAATCCGGAATACTATCGTAAACTATTACGCTCGGACACAAAATTGTTTTTATTTTCTTTCGATAGAACTGGACACGAATGTGGGCATATGCAAAACAAATTGGATCAAGTACTGCTTCTCTGACACCTCTTACACACACCGTACGCCATCTTGGATTCAAGTTTTTTTTTATTCAAATGGGAATAGGTACAAGTGATGTCAAATTCATGTAGTTTTCACAGAAATTCACTGGTGTAGTTAGACAATATCTCTAACTGTTTGCAAGTTATTGAATATGATAAAGCACCGTTATGAAGAATGTGGAATCACCTGTTGAATTACTGTACATATGAAAGAATATAAATGCTGCCGTATGCATTATGAATGAAACTCACAGGGAGACTTACGGAAGTGTAACTCACCGATTTTAATGAAACTTTGAATGCTTGTAGAACATCGAAAAATAATCGACACGTATTTTTTTTATTTCGACAATGGTGTGGGTTTAAGCGGTAGAAACCAACCTGTGAATTAGGAGTGGTCTCCAAGCATAGGCAGAAAACAATCATTTAATGTAGAAGAAACAATACTGCCAGTGAGGGTTAGGACAGCTGATTCAGAATCGGACGTCAAAAGTACAAAATTCAAAATGGCGGATCCAATATGGTGATTATAATTACAAAAAGTCGTCTGGTTTGAAATGCTCTGCAGCTAGCCAAGAACAATTATAGTTGGCAACGGTTACTGCGAGAAGGTGGCAGACCGATTTGAGATCCCTTTTTGTTCTGATATTAACGGGATGCTTGATTAAAGTAAGTCTCGTCACCTCTCACTATTCGGGGTGCTTATTTATAGTGATTTATAGTATATTTGTTTCCCGTGTTAAACCTTGAATAACGTGGAGTTTTACACGGTTTCTATCGATTTTTCACTGCCAAAATTTTACAAGTTAGGGGTGTTGTTGAGAATTTGGGTGTGATACCTCCCACAGGGCGTCTGATTGGATCACTGATCTTAACACAGACATCCTGGAACCATATGACCTGATCTTTTCCCTGTGGCTTCAATCAATCTATATAAATCAATATGTTCTATCAACGATTGTAAAGAACTGCAAAAAGACATAAAAAGAATCTAGTGTCTTGGTATGTAAACAATGATCTATCGCTCAATATTAAGAAATGTTTGGTTGTAACATACACAAAACGAAAAACGCATCACACATACCAATACAAGATTGAGAATGAAATGATCAATAGAATGAACATAGTGAAAGATCTTGGAATTATTTATGATTCACAACCAATATTTTTACAAAAACAGTTAGATCACACCATTAATCAAGCACACAGAAACCTCGGTTATATGTTACGCCTAACTTGGGAATTCCGAAACAACCAATTCACTTATCATGCTTTATAATTTATATACGTCCGATTGAAATTAGAATATAGCTTTTTAATATGGGTACTTAGTTTAGAAACACATAAACGTACCAGCCAAATTCCTTCGGGTCCTTACTTTTAGACAGACGATATTTTACCTTCGTTTTGATTCTTATCAATCGTTGCTGGCAAACTATGGCCTTATTAGTCTCCAACAGAGAAGACAAGTAAATGATATGATATTCCTGTATAAAATATTAAATAAGCAGATTTATGTTGCAGTACATCATTATTAAGCAAAATACTGGAGAACCTCGCTTGGGAAATTAAAACATTTTGCTGCAAAAAACGTAGAACAGATTTACTATGCAAGTCTTCTATATGGAGAATGTGCGCAGCCTTCAATACTATATCCAATCAAAATCCTAATGTAGATATATTTCACATGCAAAGGAAGGAATTTCACAATGCAATTAAATATGCTGTGTTAAATTTAACAAATATATGAAAATTAGTTATAATTATGCCTTAGAATTTAAAATTGAGTTTATTTGTTACTAGGCAACTCCGATGTAGACTGAATTTAGCCTCGAGACATTAAATTGTTTAAACTTCACTGCTCGTATGAGCAGATTATAATACTTTATGTGTATTAAAAAAACTTCTAACATCGCAATTAATATCAAGGAAATTGAAATTAAAAATATACAGAACGGTTATTCTGCCGGTAATTCTTTACGGTTGCGAAAGTTGGAGTACGACCCTAGCAGATGAACATAAATTGCGTGTATTTGAAAATAAGGTTTTGAGAAAGATATATGGGCCAAAACGGGACGAGATGACTGGAGAGTGGAGGAGACTGCATAATGAAGAACTCCACGGACTGTACGATTCACCAGATGTTGTAAAAATAATGAAATCGAGACGACTAAGGTGGGCAGGGCATGTAGCTCGGATGGGGGAAAAACGAAGATTATATTCAATCCTGGTTGGAAGGCCCGATGGAAAGAGGCCATTGGGAAGACCGAGACGTCGTTGGGAGGACAATATTAGAAGAGATCTTCGAGAAGTAGGTGTTCGTGATGAAAACTGGCTTGATACTGCCCAGGATAGAATCCAATGGCGAACGTTTGTTACTGCGGCGATGAACTTGCGAGTTCCATAAGCCATAGAGTTAGTTAGTTAGTTTATTAAAAACATGTATGTTACTCTTGTAATTGGGAATATGAATCCCTATTGGAGTTCAAGAAAATAAATAAATAAATAAAATAAATTTTCATGTGTGACATTCACAAATTCATTCAGAGTAGCCTTCCCCAAGAGGTAAGTCTTCCCTATTTGCACACTTCTGGGTGTATTTTTTGCTCTTTCCGGGGATGTAAGAATATTTCCCGTACCGGTATGTGATATTATTGTTAGTATCTTTTCGGTGTCGTATTTTTTCGTGCTCGTGGGGTGGGGAGATGGTAAATGCCCGCTCTTGGTCACCCCTGAGAGAAATACTTTTCAAGCAACAGTGTCTGATACGCAACATTTTTTTTAAAAAATTCTGCTTTGTCTTCCGGTCACGGATCTAAATCGGATGAAAGGGTCAGAACGGATCACCGGAACAGGATGGGTCCCTAAGATAGACCCGGTCCAAAACTTGATCCGAATAAGCCATTGATCCGTTTCAGATCTGATCAGAATTACATATGTTGCGCTTTCACACCGAAGGATATCTCTAATAAAATGATTCTTATGTTACAGATTACCGTCCTATTTCAATCAACTGGTTAGTGAACTGGACATCACTTCCAGTTACAATGCATATTTGAAGATGGTTACTCAACGCCTGAATCTTTAGTTTAAGTTTTATTTGACTCTGTATTGCTTCTAATATCTAGTTTATTGTTATTTTGTTTTGTTTGTTGCGCATTGTTATTTTGTCCAACAAAATGGCTTGAGCTGTATTTGGATACAGGAGTTTGGAACATGGCGGCTTAAGAGAAGAAAGATGCAGAAATTTTTAGTGTTTAATTTGCATAATTTCAAAGTGTTTTTGAGCTTCAATTCAAGAAAATTTCTTCAGATATATTACATAGTGCTTCAGTGTATCATACAATAGTTCTTCAATGCAAAATTCAAAATTGGCAGTGAGAAATACATCTAAAAGTGACTGTGACTAGAGTTTTAAGAGTGAACTGACAATTATGGTGGACTGTAACCATAGCAACTTATAAATAACTGACCTTAAAACATCAATTATTAAGACTGGTAGACTGTAAAACAGTATTATATTATAAATATTATTTAAAAAAACAGCAATTTTTAAAACGAACGCGCAATGGATGGGCATAATTATCCAAGTCCGCGCTAGATTACGAAATACGAATGTATTTGTATACTTAATAAATAAATAAATAAATATGTCTCTTTTCATTTAGTGACTATCTTACCCAACTATTCGTATAAAGCTTATTTCATATATTGTCCCTTGATATTAGCTTTTGATACAGTAAAATCAAATACCAAAATTACATCAAATAAAAATGTAGAATCACCCACCACCAACCACATTACTAAAGTTATGACGACTGTAACCCTAGGCTTCAGTTTCTGCAACTATGCATTATTAATGTCACATCTGATGTAGTGACACTGATCTCCAGAAAATCAAGTTTCCCTTTGCGTATGGGAGTAATAATGACCAGGCTCTTATCCTTCCATTCGTCAGGTGAAATTAAGGAAAACCCCTGGAAATGCTCATCAGGATTGCCGGTCAGAGGACACGAACATCTTTCATTCCCAGTACCGTTTCGAACTCCACGATTATCACTATTGGCCCAGAAACTATGTAGTAGAGTGGTTAGTGTTTGAAATGCGTATTTCGTAAATATAAAGAAAGGAATAGACCAATTTGCTGAATGACTTAAGACCACAAATGGACATGTATACGTATCCAGAAGGTGATTCCGGAGTCACAGGTCCACAGTTTTCTAAAGTGTCCAAGTTGTCTCTGGAGATGAAATGTATGAATAACTGCTATTAAAATTATATTAATCCACCCTAAAACTCTGAAGTTTACGGGCTCCGGACCCAAACGCTTAAATGCGTTCCTGCTTTGGAACCATAAGAAGAACACGGCAAACAAATTCTACAATTTGAAAAACAGAAAGTACGAAAGATTGAACTTGAGTCAAAAATTGTTTTAATCATTAAAAGAAGTAATAGATACGACAAAGAACACTTCCGTTCTTTACACACAAATTCTTCCCATGAAACAAGAACAATTATATAAATGTGATTTCCATACTTTACATTAAAAAGCAGATTGAGTACAGTACAATAGAACAAACTCATATGTACAAACCAAATGAGAATGCAATGAAGTTAATTTTAAAATGTCCTTTCATTTACTTCCATTTTAAGATATACATGTAATCTGCCTGTAGACAAATGTATTTGACGCTACCATCTACCAGACATTATTTGATTCTGCATACAAGGCATAACTGCTAATGTAAATTGTTCACCGCCATATTCTCATAAAATATGCATTTTTCCACGTGTTCGTTTAAAATATTGCTTTTATTTCTGTTTAAAAGCATTATATTATATCTAGATCATCTCTAGAAATTTCTACAATCCTTCATTAGTATCAGCTTTCATTTTATAGAAAATAGTATTTGTTAATTTAGGTGCAACTTTGAATTAAAACGTTTTTCATCCTTAGCTCAAAACAATATGACGATCGTAAATGGTAGATTTTGCTTTCATTTCTTTAGTTTGTACGAGGGGCGTTCCATATTGATTTACACTATGTTTTTCTTCTTTCAGGGTCCACCATTGAGCTCGTTCTGAAAGTTGGAAGGAAGTAGTACTTAGGTCTGCCTTCAGGTGGAAGAACAGTACAGAGACGTGTAATCCCTGTACCCTGCAGCACATTTCACGAACAGCTGTAAGTACGTGAGGGAAAACATGGAAGGTGATAAGCAAGGACAGCGCTGGACAACGTGGTTTCTGTGGAGAGAGAGTGTACAGACTGCGGTAATTCACAGGCGATTGGTGGCAGTGTGTGGAGAGTGCGCACCGTCACGCAAAACCGTATACAACTGGGTGGACGGCTGGAAAAGTGGCCGCACATCAACGGCGAAGGGAACCAGTTCTGGAAGGAAAGTGACTGTGAAAACACCAGTGAACAGTTCAAGAGTGGAACGGCTTATTCAGGACAACAGGTGCATCACGTTCACGGAACTGGAGGCGGCCACACGACATGCCAGAAGCACTCTGTATCGCATGGTGCACGAACACCTTAAGATGTTCTGCCACACGAGTCGTGGCAGACGACTGCAATTAATGAGCTGGGGTTCCAGGTGCTGCCACACCCACCTTATTCTTCTGACTTGACCCTTCTGATTACCACCTCTTCGGGGCATTGAAGAAACCGCTGCGTGGACATCATTTCGCCGACTTCCAGGAACTACAAGACCCTGTCCGGACGTGGGTGCGACAGACTCCGAAAAAGTGGTTTGCAGAGGGCATAGAGAAGTTGCCACATCGGTGGCGCAAGTGTGTAGTTCTTAATGGAGACTATGTTGAGAAAGTGGATGTATCTGCCAAGGCATAAAGTTCTTATAAGTGTAAAAAAAATAGTGTAAATCAATATGGAACGCCCCTCGTATTAATACAAATTTCCTTTGATACCATGGACATGAGAATATAATAGGAATAGTAACAAGCCAAAATTTATGGACTGGAAGTGCGCCTTGTCAATAAGAAGTAATGTTAATTGAGCCACTTTTAATTACAAATTTTAAATGTATATGAAATAATTTAAGGTGTGAAGGTTGCATCTGATGAAGCCGACCAAGAGGTACGTGTGAGGATAAACAGGTAAGCAATATTTAAGTTTTTTCTTCAATAATAATAGTGAAATAATATCAGGTTTCAAGATTTGCATGATCACTGCTCTTAAGAAGGAAGTGTATTGCAATAACACTTATTTTATAATAATTAGTAGTTAAGGACAAATTTAGATAATTAAAATTTATTTCCACAGTCACAATATCGTCTGCTTCCTTTCCAGGAAGTATGCGCGATCCGCCATGTTGGGATGACAAACTGCACTCTCAGCCGTCCCATTTTTATAACATTGAGTGAATTGCTTGTTACTAGTCCTATTATATTCTTACGTCCATGTTTGATACGCAGTGTCAACCATTAAATGTTTTTGTGGCTTCGTAAAAAAAATGATTTTATTGTTTTTTTTTTGTTGTTTTTTTAAGTAACTCATTGTTTTTCTATTTATTTCTCTTCGTAAGTTTGCCCAGTTTAATTAAAGTTAGCTTGGTGTATATTAATCTAGGGTCACGGCACCAGTTTCCAGCCACTTAAGCAAAATTCTGACCTTGATGGTGTGTAAATATGCACTCAAAATATGAAGAAGGAAAACAGTTATGTAAATACATGCCTTGGACTTTAGGTCGTGTATTACCGCTGTATAAAAGGAAAAAGCACATATTTGTAAACCGTAAGAAATATAAATATAAGCATATAGCAAAAAACACCAGTTTCCAGCCACACGCTACCATTAACTGCCCGTTTCCGGCCACACTAGTCAGACTTACTCTAAATGTTTAACATAAATAACAGAAAATAAAATATAACAAAAAATATGTAACAGAAAATATAACAAAAGAGCCCACATTCTAGGCATGCAAAATATATTAATTTGTGTTTGTTAAGTGTTCTAAGAAACGAAAACATCGCTTGTAAGTGTTACAAGGAGGTAAAAAAAGTAAAAAAAAAAGCTCCTTTTAATGCTGTAAAATAAAAAAATGCCTTCGTTACGTACTGCAGGCAGTACTAGGGATAGTTCTAAGCCTATCAGGGTCAGTGCAGTGATTTCGCCAGACCCTCCTCTGTGGGGGGCGTCACCTCCAAATCCTCGAGACTCCCAAACTTTAAAATGTTTGCGGTAAAAAATCGATAGAAACCACCAAAAACTTCACTTACACCCGTACAATTTTGACTCTACACCCCACAACCTAAAAAAAACTGGCGAAATCCCTAGATCAGTGTTAAGGCTCACTGTCTTGATATCAATGGGTTCCGGGGTCGATTCCCGTTCGGGACACAGATGGTTACGCTTACATTAAACTGCAAGTTCCGTTCTTAAAACATCATCTTCATCCGGTGGAAGGCAATGGAAAACCACCATCGGTTTACCTGCATGGGACCTTCGGGTCAGAATCTGCCCATTGTACTGTACTTTTTGCCGGTGACTGGAAACTGGTGCCATACATACCGGTAATTAACATTGGGTCCTGTTAACAGCCATAATGGCCATTTACTGGCTTCACACTAAATTTTTGAACCAGTAATCGAGGCAAGCAGTAAGTGCCAAAGTATTCAACAAATATATTTTAATTTGTTTCTGCTGTGATTACCAATGTTTCCTCATTCAACGTGTGTATTTTTATCTATGACTATATGTGTATATTATTATTATTATTAATCACTGATTCATACCTGAACTTCTCTTCCTACTAACGATGCACACAATGGAGGTTGAATTTGTATGGTCACAACTTCATCACTGAAAAACTGTGACTCACAAAATTTGAAACAACTAATGAGAACGCAGATTATATCTGAACATGGAGACGATTGAGAAAAAAAATGAACTGCGCGAGTCACACATCAGATGCCTTATTTATTTACTTTTAAATCTGTAGTGGCTGGAAACTAGTTCGTGCTCGGAAACTGGTGCCGTGATCCTATATAAGGTGAGATCCTCCGTTTTACAATGTTTACCCTAAACTAGATTTTCTCCCGGAAACTTAGGAGTCAAAAGTAGGAGTTCCGAAAGATAATTTTCTGCTTGAGGAACTATTAAACTGTAAGAGCGCCGGCATAGCATTCGAGAGGTCGTGGGTTTGATCCCTGTGGCCGACCATCCTGGCTGAGGTTTCTCCAGGGTTTTTTACTCAGCCACACAGCGCAAATGCCGGGATGGCACCTTCAACATAGGCCGTGGCCGAGATCTTCCCGAATCCCTTCCGCTCCCCTATCACGGCTTGAGCCTTAAATGCCTAAAAGCTATAAAGTCCAAATTCAAATATTAAACTGTAAATCGCATTGCTGCATAACACTATTATTATTATATAAATCATAGTTTGAATAAGAAATAATTAAAATAATAACAATAATAAGGAATTTGCATGGAAATTCCTCTTATAAAAGGGGCTAAGGGTGATTTCGTTACACGTCTAGGCGTAAAACGAAAACCAGGTAACCGAAGAGTCAGTAAGATACCAGAAATGTATGTATGATAGGTGCAGGGCGACGTTAAACTAAATCTTCGGGCTTGTTTTCATATTGATTATATTTTTTAAAAAAATGGAAATCACAAACTACTTTGTCTTCTAAGAATCTCATAGCACTTTCCTTTAGTGCTTTGTTATCTTAATAATAATAATAATAATAATAATAATAATACTACTACTAATAATAATAATAATAATAA